>PVKA01013984.1:0-44060 GCA_004027165.1 Ctenomys sociabilis | reverse complement strand
AGGATGACCTGGTATACTGAAAAAAAGTAAAAATTATTTTAAAAATAAATATATAGGAAAATTTCAAACAAGATGATAGGAGAGTAGCAATGGTTAATACATTGCCTAATGTCATCTTTAAATTAGCTACTCAGAGTACAAGACATAGGCATTTAATTGTCCAGACGATATCAGCATAAACCTTTCTTTTCAGTGAACTAAGAGAAATTAATAGTATAACTATCAGCTATACAACTATTTTAACTACTATATTACTGGTATAACTGTCTTAACAATCTTGTATATTTTTTTACTTTTCCCTTCATTTTTTTCTTTTTTTCCATCCCAGTTTCACTCTTTTTAAAGTTTCTTCTCATTTTATAACATCCATTGTACATTTTGAATCTTTTCTACTCTTTAGCATCCCACACTGAGACCATACAATGGTTACATGTGTGAATCTGGTTGATTTCATTTATCAGTATGGTTTGGAATTGCATCCATTTATTTACAAAAATCTCCATTTTATGGAGAAGTGAAATACTTCCATGACAAAGAACAACTTTAGAATTTCATGATGACAAAGCCAAACCTACACAGATTACTAAAAGATATTCTAGAGATAACAACTCCATGAATGAGAGTGGAAAGAACCCACCACATAGGGCAAACAGTTGAACACAGGAGAATACGAGTATACGAAAGCAGTCTGTCAGTTATTCTTTTGTATACACAGCAAAGTATTTCCATCAGCACACTCTACAAATGGACCTCTCCTGCGCCCTATGGCCATGATTCTGTCTGGGTCTACAGGGTGGATATCACGGAAACAGCAGTAGCTCAGTCCCAAAAGTGACACCTGGCCACCAGTAAGGGTCATGGACACTGTCCATGTCCATGGCGTTCTAAAACTTTGGGTGATATCCTATCCCCAAACTATTAGAAGTGCAGGTCATTTATTTGTCAATCCAGTATTTATCTTGTTTTATACTTAGTATAATTCTTTACTATTATGAAAATTTTTCTTAGTTCAATTGTTTTGAAACATTTAATTTTTAATCAACTAATATTTCATTTTCTGAATATTACTTAATCTTGATTTTTGTTTTAAGATTTGTACTCTATCTTTGACTTACAATCTAGTTAAAAGACATGACATGATATTTTCTAGTATTAGAAACTTTAAGAAGTGTATTTCCATTGACCTTATATTACTTCTTCCTTGTCCTTTACACACACACACACACACACACACACACACACACACACACACACAGAAGAAAAAATGTGTATAGCCCAACATAAGACTGATACTTTGAAAACTAAAAGTAAACTATTTCTATTTCTAGAAATCTTTAATGACCTTTTAAATGGTCTCATCTAATATATTTTCCTTAGTCCTGCATAACTACCATTTTGAGAGCTCTTTATTCTTTTTCCAGGACTATATAGTAACTTCTCTTGCTTTCTGGATTATGCTCTTTGTTATTTCCTATATGCTATGTCTAGTTTAGTAGAATATTTCAAGTTTGTGTGACTGGAAGATAGTTTGCTAGGTATAGAATTCAAAGAGGACAGATCTCTTATTTTTTCCTTCAGTCCTTTAATTAGTCTAGTTTCTTACACACTTGGTCTTTTTTTCTTTCTAATGTGGAATAAGATGCTATTTAATTTTGTTCTTCCAGAGCTAATATTTTTTATGTATATGCTTTAACCATTTTTTTCTTCATAAAAAGTTTTGGACAATTTCATTTTTGTGTATCTTGGTATGATTTTATTCAAATTTCTTGTGAAAAGATTCATTTTTCTTGGAAATGTGATGTTATAAGTTCAACTAAATTCAGAAATTTTAAATCTTTTTTATTGCCTACCTCTTTCTACTTTGAGAATTCTAATTATATGAATAAAAGTTTCTTGATTTTGACACAGAGTGAACTATTATGACTGATCTGTAAATTCTTTCTTCTTCATTTTTATTTTGGATAATTTTTATAGTTATATTTATTTAAGTTTGTAAATAATTTTTTTACAATGTGCAGTCTAAAAGAATAATTTACTTGAAAAAGGTCTTCATTTTATCCTTTTTTATGGCTGAGTAATACTCCATTGTATAAAAAAACACCATGTTATTCATTCCTCAGTTGATGGACATTTAAGTTGTTTCAAAAAGATCTAGCTATGACAAATCGCGTTGCTATAAGCATGAGTGCACGTGTGTCACTGTAATGTGGTGTTTTTAATTCTTCTTGGAAGATGCCTAGAAGGGAAATAGCTAGGTAGGATGGGAGCCCTAATCCTAGATGCCTGCATAGTTGATTCCTCAACTGTGGAAATCAGTGTGGAGATTCCTCAGTGTTGACCTCCACACTGATTTCCACAGTGGTTGCACCCATTTAAACACCCAGCAACAGTGCAGGGGTCCACTTTCTCCATAGCCTCTCCAGAGCTGGTTACTGGTTGACTGCTTGGTAAAAGACACTCTTCCCAGCTTTTCTTCAAAGAATTAATATCAAGACTATATAAATAACTCAAAAAAAGAGACCTCCCAAATTCAAAGACCTAATAAAAAATGGGCAAAAGAGATAAATACACACTTTTCAGATCAAGTAGTACAAACAGAAAATAAATCTATGAATAAATGTTCAACATCACTGGAGATTCCAGAAAAGCAAATTAAAACTGCTGTATTTTTTAAAGTATTGTCTGTGCTGCAAATGGACCGCAGCAAGGGTAAGCGTAGTGGCTGGGAGCACAGCACAGGCTAACGTCACCTGAGTGGCAGACTGCAGTAAGAGAGCTCTCCGGAAGGTGAGGAAGAATGGTTTCTGGATGTGCAGACACAAAGAGGCAATGTCTTCTATATTTTTAAGGCAGAATAGTTTTTCCTCCTGAGGTGTGGAAGCACTTTGCTCATTAGATAGAGACTGTGCTCTTGTGTCCACAGGGTTATGGGCAAAAGGTGTAAGAACAGCCTGTCCAGGCAAAGAAGCAGGCTTAGCTTGAGAGGTGCACAGGACTCTTAAGTCCTCTCCCTGTGGGTCATGCATAGGAGGAGTGTAAGATGATTATGTGGGGGAGGAAAATGTGCATGTGGAGGGCAGGGAGCCAGTTGGAGTAATTCAATATTATTACAATAGACTTGAAGTACTCAAGACTTGTTTCAAAAATTACATGTAGTAGTAGTATTTTTGTATTAATGATAAAGCATAAACATCAGCATGAGATTGAAGCTTCCAGAATGCGGTTAGTGATGGACTGTGACTTGGCTCAAGGACACTGATGTCAAATAGCGGTGAACTCCCTCGGGCATACAGCAGACCCACAAGAAGGCTTCTCAGAGGGACAGACCAAGCCCCCATATGTCATGGAATAAAATCATAAGGAAAGAATCATGAACTTATTAATTGAAAATATTTCTTAATATAATTTTATTTCTCTCACTAAAGGTTGCATGCTTTGAAATCTATTAACTATTTAAGAATATCAGGCCACCTTTTATTTCATATGGTGTTAGATAATCAATTCTTGGAGTCTGATATGGTTAGTGGAGTGATATAAATGTCTAGTCTTGCTGTGATTATTGTAATATAGAATCATGTATTTTTGATAGGTATATATCCCATTGTGTACAGAGTAAATCTGACTGTGAATATAAGCACCAATAATGTTACTTTTTTAGCTCCTCCATAAAATATGAAAATTAAAGCAAAGCAGTGTTTAAGAGGATATCTTGCATAATGATTCAGTAAGGTATTGGAATCTAACTCATGCATCCAGCCCTAGCTATTGTTTTCTAGCTCTGAGATAGGGGCACATTACTTAATTTTTGTGTGTTCAGTTTCCTTGTAAGCAAAATGAGTGCAATAATACTTTATAGACATTTATGAAGACTAAAGAATTCTCTCTTTCTTCTGTTTAAATATAGAGCTCTACCCATAAAATACAACAATATATATTGTGATTCATGGACATAGCTATATCAAAATGTGGACTTTATAACATAAGATAAAAATGTTATATGTTTTTCCAATTTAAGATATTAAGGAATGTGTTCCCAATGGAATTATAATGTTCACTCATTTATTTGGACAATAAACATGAAGCACACGCTGGGCCCTGCAGTGTGCTACATACTAGGCACAAGGTCTTCCTAAAAGGCCACTGTATATGCATCAGCAGACATTAAAGATGTAAGGCATATCATCTTTAAATCATTGAAGAATCAATTGGAAAATTTTAACATGAAAAATGGACATTGAAGAGCGGCGCATCAAATAAAGTCAAAGCTAGAATAGTCTTTTGTTCTTAAATTGTATTTTAAGTGATTGCACGATTGTGTAGGCAACAGAGGCTTCAGAGGAGATCAAGAACCAGAGACTAAATAGGGAATTATTTGTTAGAGAAGCTAATAGATCTGTGAATTTTGGACAGATCGTAGGGGGACTGAAGTTTATGACACAGCAGCAATAGCATAAGATAGACTTATGTAAGCCAAAACAGATTTATAACTTTATCATAGAGGCCCCAAGAAGTAAGTTCAGAGACTCAGAGGTAATTTCAGATTCCTCATAATAGCAAAGCAGATGCATTTATGAAAGATTAGTGTGGAATTAGAGAGCAAAGATGGAGGAAGGCTGCTGCTGCTGCACGGTGCACTGAGCAGGCTGCTGAGAGGCCATAGCGGCCCGGTGATAGTTTTCTACACGGTGTGGAATCAGCAGAAACCGGAGCAAATTGGAGAGAGAAGAAATGACAAAGTGAGAACGTCCAAGAACAAGACATAGATTCTAGATAGATCACCTGAGAAGATTGGGGAATCATTTAAAAGAACAGGAAACACAAGGGCTGGTGAGATAGCTGAGTGTACTAAGCACCTGCTGAAACAGGCACAGGGACCTGAGTTCAATCTCTAACACCACATGCTGCCCTGGCCTCACCCCAGGGTACACTGAACCTCTGAGACTAGGTGTGGTGGTACACGCCTATAATCCCAGTGCTGGGAGGCTGAAACCAAGAGGATCACTATGAGTCCGAGCTGTGTAGTAAGAACCTGTACCATGTACATTTATAAAAGAAAAAAGAATAGGAAACACAGACAGAAAGTAGGTGGTAGAGGCAGGCTACAGCTATAGAAAATAATACCTATCACTCCAAACTATGCTTTCTGAATATACTATATCAAGAGGAAGCTGGATATGTGGTTCAGAATTCAGGGAAGTGTTCTGGACTGAAGAATGCTAGATTGCTGTTACAAACCCCAAGGATGCTTTCAATTTAAGCCCAGTGGTGGAATTAGGTATCCATAGGAACAGAGATTAGGGTAAGAAGAGAAGGGAGATTATGATAAATCTTGAATAACTCATTAACAGGAAAGGCAGAATAAGCAAAGAAAGGTAAGCAGGAGGGTCAGAGGAAGAGTAGAAAAGCAAGAAGAATGTGTGGCATGTATTTTGGGAAAGAAAGAGTTGAAAACAGGAGGAAGAAGCCAACAGTTCAAATTCTTTCAAAAAGTTAAATCAGGTTAGAGCAATTACATTTTGACTGAATTCTGGAACATGAAAGATATTAGTAACTCTGACTAAAAAAGTTTTAGTGGATTTGTGAAAGTTGAATCCAGATTGGAATGTTCTAGAAACAAAATCTGTGATGAATAATTGTGGAACAAAACAATCAACACATTATGTAAGTTTAGAGAGAGAGAACCAGAGAGAGCAGAGTCAGAAAGACTATTGGGTCAAAGGACGTTGCCTTATCTTGTGCTTTTAAGATGGTGCAGTATAAACATTCTACAAGTAGATGCAGTGGAGTGTGAACATGCATGTGTGTTGCAAGGTAGCTAATCCGTAGCGCAAAGTTCAGAACAGCGAAGAAATCAGGGATCTATAGTATAAAAGGTAGAATTGGCTTTGGAGGAATGCAATACATTTTCCCTTTGTAACTATGGGTACACCTATGTGAGTAATCATGACTTTGGGAGTAGAAATGAGGGAAGATGGAGAACTTTAGATTTAAGCACTGTAGAGAAATCTTAGTATAGTCATTATTGAGATGAGGAAGAAAGCAATGCAGGTGAATTTTCTGAGTCACAGGAGATCTCAAATGCCTACCAAAAGACTTAATTTTTCTTCAAAACTAGGGAGTGTCTGCACAGTACTACATCTTATCCTTTTTTTAAAAAAATGTACTTGGTTGTTACAGGGTCTCACTATGCAGCTCAGACTCATAGTGATCTTCCTGCTATGCCTGGACTCTGGGTGGCTCAGCCTGCCCTGGGTATGGGGCTGCAGTGGCATGTGGTGCAGGCGATCGAACCTCGGTCCCTGTGGGTGACTAACCAGGGATTATAGTCCAACAAGCTATCTTTCTGGTCCCTCTTATGCCTTTTATAATCTATTTTTAAATATTGAGCCAAGTTTTTCCTATATTGTTGCACTGCTTAGGCTGAACACAAACTCGTAATATTCCTGTCTCAACCTCCAGAATAACTTGGAATGAGGGCAAATGCCACCAGGCTGGTAGTGTTTTTTTTTTTTTTTTTTTTTTTTTTAATGTCAACATATCAAATATTCTTCTACCTAGATTATAAAATGGAGAAAATGTAAAATTGATTTACCAAGATTCAGAGATTTGGCATGCTTGTATTGGAAAGAAATTTTAGGAAATGGAGAGAAAGTAAATGATTTGTTGAATCAAATTAGATGAAAGGGATGAAAATGGAGAGGAAGGTGATATAAATAAAATGTGGAGAAGATGAATTGATTATATTGGTAGAAATATACATACTTAGAAAAGGTGATTCAATATTTATTTGATTAACTATTATTTTAATTTAACAATTAACAATGCTAATTAGATAAAGGTCTATGGTATATTGTATGATGAATCCAAGATAGCATTGGATAAATTTATGTTCAGAAAGTCAATGAAATTGCAATAGAAGAATGACATATCTAAAATCTTAGATTGTGGTTAGACACTGAAATTTCTGAGGCATTTTAATGTGATTGCTTGGTTTATTTTGTGGTTTCAGAAGTGTGTGGTTGAGATGAAACGGGAGAAAATGCTGTTGGAGATGTAAAATTTGAAGGGTACAATTGAAAGAAAATAATAAAGTTTAGCCAGGTGGGAGCAAAATGCCCTGGGTGCCAAGGGCGGTCATGATTTGAAAGCTGCGTGGAGATGGACGGGTGGCGGTGGGGCTGGGACCCTCAGGGAGTGAGTCCCACAGAGGTAATGGTCCAAAGGCAGTGTCTAGAGCCAAGGCTCAGTTCTATTTAGCTGTATTAAGGACAAGGTACAGGTCACTGTATTGCCTTTACCTGACAGAAATGACGGGGACATATGGTAGCTCAAAAGAGAATAAGTTCACATTTAAGATTAGGAGCTATAGAAGATACTCAACAAAAATATTAAAATTTCAGTGAAAAGATTGTTGGTCAAGAAATGCATGTGCGGAACTAATCCTCAAATTTTGCGGGGGGGGGGAAGTGGAGTAAATGTATTTCTGTGGAGAAATATTGAGTATGATCAAGGAAATCGTTCCTATGCATAAGAACATGGTGGGGAGTTATTTCCGAGGTTAACCAAGAGAATATGGAGATCACACTAAATCACTCAGTTCCAAGAAGTAGCAGAATTCTCAGGCTCTCATTTTGAAATGAGACACGGTGTTAGTTGTGTGGGCTACGGCATTTCATTTTGTTAGAGTGTCTAACTTACCTTTACCTATACATTTCCTTACTCTTTTAGTATTTTTGTACTTAGTAAACTGCCGATCCCTTCTGTTGCTATATCCCTGCTCTGGCTCCTTCACCAGGTACCCTCTCTTACAATTTCACATAAATGGAATTCCAAAATAGTCCTTGGTGTCCCTATGGGTTTTGTTTAGTGTAAAGTTTTAAATTTAGCATTGCCCTTTGATATATTAGTCCATTACTTTTATGAATGTGCAGTATTCCATTGTATGGATTATCTCACTTTTTACTCATTACTGAGACAAAATACCTGACATCCTAAATTTATCTCACAGTTAGTGGAGGTTTCAGTGTGTAGTAAGCTGACTTTAGGGCAGAGAGCACAGGACACAGAGCCGGGGTTCATAGTGGGCTGTAAAGAGCACAGGGAGGGCAGCAGTGCAGGCAGCTAGCTAACCTCTCTCCCCTCTCTGTGTTGTCATGCAGATTATAAACTCTAGGTTAGGTGCAATAACCACACCGCGGTAATCCATCACAAAAGCTGCCCCATGACTGCATGTGGCTTTGGGGGGACAACTAGACACAAACCATAGCATGGATATAGCAAGTTTTTCAATGCCTCCATGGAGGCTTGTGTATAATTTAGAAATATTATGAGTCAAAGTCCTATAAATATTTATGTAGAGCCCTCTTTTCTAGGGACTTTGATTTATTGAAATACAGTAAAATAGAAAATAGTAAAATATAAAAATAGTTAAAAACAACAGTGGAAACAATAAAGAATTTTACTAAACAAAATTATATGAATTCAACAATGGTTGTTATATTGCATAGTGTTGTCTTCAGATTAGTTGTTCAGATTATAATGCCCGGGAATTGGATATATTGATGAAGGTTGACTACATTAAAGGAATTACAGAGCCTTCATTAATTTAGCCAGCAGCCAATGTGCTTCTCCCTCCAAACTGGGAAAATACAAAAGGTCCAGTTCTTTGTTCCCTAGCAGCTTTTATACTTTCTTGGTTGCTATGGCGATCGGGCAGGAATGTGCTGCCCCTTATGTCTTATAGGTGTGGGGTCTCAGGCAGAGGGTTTATGGCTAAGCACGGGCAAATGGTGTGGCTCTTATTGTCCTTAATGGGTCCTGTCCCCTCCTTATCTCCTACATGCTTATGAAGTTTTGACAGGGCAGGGGAAGGAGTGAGGGATGGGGTAATTTAGGCAAGGACAAAAAGGGACAGTGGGCTGGTCCAGATGTCTTCTATGTAAATGCTTTATGCAGGGGTCAAACTAAGTTGAATTCTGCCTCAGTCTCTCCTACTTTTAAGGATGATTAGTGGATTATGATAGACACCATGCCTTAGAAGATTACCAGATATAAGCCAGCTTGCTAAGCTGGTGAAAAAGTTAAAAAGAAGAGAGAAAATAAATTAATCATTAACTGCTCCTTTCAATAGACCACCCAAAATTGACAGTACAATTACCCGAGCTATCCTGTATATGTGCATGCGCATTTCTTTTCCCCTTCTTTCTTGCATGCTTTCCCTCATCTCAGCTGTTCCTGCACAGCTTTTCATTGCATTATATTTTTGTTTTTGCTGTGTTTCTCAGTTACTTTTCTCTTGGCTGAGACACAATTCCCATTTAGTTCCTGGTGTGTAGAGGTTTCAGTCCATCATCAGCTGGCTCCGAGACAGTGTGGCATGGCGCAGGGCAACAGTTCAAGGTGGTGAAAGATGGCAAAAGAAGCAAGAGCACCAGGGGGACGAGCGAGCCTCTCTCTCTCCTTACGCTGTATGCTGGCTCTCTGACCACGCCCTCTCTGTGCCCTGCTTTCCCACAGTTGAGGTTTACGTGCTGAGGATTCCTGAACTTCTCAAATTGACGCAATAGCAACCATTACTCTGTGCTGTAGCTGTTCTGAACCTAAGCGCTTTCTTATGTCTCTCTGTGCATGTGTTGGTGTGTTAAAGTAGACACAAGCACACAAGATGAAGTCTATTTTTGTCTTTTCATTTTCTTTTGAAAATGTTTACTGGTGTATATCTGTGAGATATAATGACATTTATTCTAAAGAATTGATCCTATACCATCTGCTCTTGATCAGTTTTCCTCCCTGCTCTGGCTTCTTCACCAGGTACCCTCACATGTCCACAAGCTCTACTGTCCATGGCCTACCACTCTGCTTTATTTTGCTGTTTGCACATTTTGCATTTCTCATAAGATAGATGAGAAACCATGTGAAATTTATCTTTATGCATCTAATTTGTTTCAGTAACAGTACAAGCACAAGATCAATACATTTTCTGAAAAATGACTCCTTGAAGTTATCCTTCTTTATGGCTGAGAGTTCCTTCACTGTGTATGTGATCCAGTTATCTCACTGATAGGCATGCAGGCCACTTCTATAATGTACCTACTGGGAATTGCACTGCTGTACACCCGGCTCTACAGGCATTGCTGTGACATATGACTTAACTCTTCTGGGGTGATACTCAGATGAGGGATGTAGAACTTGCATTTTTAGCTTTTTCTACAGTATCCATACTGACATTCACAGTGGTTGCAGTCATTTGCATTCTCACCGACCACATGGAAAGACTTCTTTTCATCTCACAGTCTCCCACTTGTTGACTTTTGGACCTTTTATGATAATCATTTGTATTAGTTACTCTTCTCTCCTTGCTGGGACAAACATCCGACACTCAAAATGAGGGAAGGAAAGGTTCATTTAGCTCACAGTTACTGGAGGTTTCAAGACACTGGAGGAGAGGCTGGGGCCTGCTATATCCAGGATGACCCTCTGCACACCTCCAAGAGAGGCCACCAGGCCTGGTGGGTGGGTAAGGCAGTGCATGCGGTCATTTTAATGGGTCTCAGCTCTCTGGCCCTGCCCCTCAAGCCCCACTCTGTTCCTCTGGCTCTGCCCCTCAAACCACTTGCTGCTCCTTAAGCAGCATCTCCCTATGGTTTACCTGAGGCTTTGGGGGGACAACTAGATACAAACCATAACACCATCATTGTTGAAATAAACCAATTTCAGCTTTGTCTTGATTTGCATTTCTTTAGTAGCTTAAGATGGTGAGCAGTTTTTCATGTACTTGTTGAACATTTGTACTTTGAGGATTGCTTGTTTATTTTAATTACCTAATTTTTAATTTGATTGATTTTGTTGACTGTGTCTTTTATTTGAGGGGAAAATAATTTTACTTAGCTTTTTCTATATTTAATGTTACTCTAACAAGAGTTTTCCCCTTTGTGTAGGTCATCTCCTCTTCTATTGCTTGTTCATTTTGCTGCACAGAAGGTATTTAACTTAATATTGCTTATTCTTGGTGCAACTTTTTGTGAAAAATGTTCTTGCTTTATTTCTCCTTAATTTTTTTTTTATATCAGTACAGGGTCTACAGGGTCTCACTATGTAGATCGGACTTGTAGTAGTGATTCTCCTGTTTTCAGCCTCCCAGATACTGGGATTATAGGGGTGTGCAACCATGCCCAGTCTCAGTAACTGTTTCGGGGCCGGCATGGCATGTCAGGGTTCGAACCCTGCCTGCTGCACTCGGCCACTTAGTCCACTGAGCTATCTGGCTGGCTTTCTCCATTAATTTTGAAGGACAATTTTTCAGGATAGTAATCTGGATTGGCAATTGTTTTCATTTGAAGTTTTAAAAACTTCATTTCAAGTACTCTAGTTCTTTGAGTTTTTTGTTGCAAAATTTGTTATAATTCTGTAGGTTTCCTTTATAAGTTATTTGAAGTTTTTCTGTATAGCTTTTAGTACTTTCTGGAAAAGTACCTAGTATTCTGGTGGTCTCTGAAGGGTTTTCCTTACTCTTCCTTTTCCTCTTCAATAAGCCATGCAGCTGCTTATATATGCTCTTAGGGAATAATTGGAGACAGCTCATGTGGACACAGAGCTATGCAGATGGGTGGTGAGGGAGATCCTATATTGTCACTGAGCTCTGCGACATTTGGAGCATGGATGGTAGGTAGATATCACAAGGACTCAGAGTTCGAGTATTTCCAAAATAATTCCAGAACATAATTTTAGTCATTATCTTATCTTTGGAGAATGCATTTCTTGAAAATGACTTCATTCATATCCATCACATATATCAACCTTAATATCCTCTCCTTAGTATTTTATTATATCTGATGAATGTCTTTCATCTCTGGAAGATCTCAAAACTCCTTAAACTGTGTTTTATACTTAAATCAAAGGCACTTAAGTTTTTACTTAAAAAACCCAGTGAATAAATGAGTAATGGGTGTTTTACTTACTGTTCTTATTTGTGACAGAAAATATCTGACAGTCTAAATTAAATGAGGAAAAGCTTATGATAATTCACAGTTTGGAGAGGTTTCAGCTCATACAGAGCTGGCTCCAAGGCAGGGTGGGTAGGTGGAGAGGCATGGCACAGGAGAAATAGTCCGTGTCAGGGCGGGAGGGAGTAAGCAGTAAGAAAGGCAGCAGCGAAGCAGCCTGCGTTTCTTTTTTTCTTCCTTTCAAACTGTTCACCTTTGGTTGATTCTGCTCAAACCCAGGATGCAGCTGCCCATTGTCCACACCCACAGCTGTGCCACAGGAGGCAGTGGACTAATTTAGTAATCATGTGCCCTTAATCTTGGCATCCGGTACCCAAGACCCAGCCACTTTTTTTTTTTTTTAGTGCAGGGTCTCACTACATAGATTGGACTTGGACTCGTAGTCATCTGCTTGTGTTTAGCCTCCAAAGATCTGTGTGCCACCTCGCCATGCAGCCACTTCTGAAAAGCCGCACCCGTGACGACATGAGCACTGGGCCAGGGAGCCTCTGGACACAAACTACAGCATGGCATCATTTTTTTTTCCCTCAGATTCCTAGGGAGCATTCGTATGAAGGCAGGCAGAAGCAGCTGTACAAGTTTCAGTACTGAACAAGACATAAATGCTCCCTCCATCATGAAGAATAGAGCGTAAGGGTGAAATTCCAAAGAACTAACTTTTCTCCATACATAAAGTTTTCTAGCTTAGGGAACAAGATACTCTTTCTATTACTTTAAGACGACATCACTTGATTACTTTTCAACTTGTCATCATTAGGTCAACTGTCTCAGATGTTTAATCTGATATTTATAGTTTAATTTTCCACTCAAAATGCTGTCTTCCTCTGCTCATGATGGTGATGGTAAGCTTATCAGTGCAAAAGTTGTATCAGTAAACACATTTTTAAAAAATATTCAACACCTAAGAATATTTAAAATCTTTACACTTTATTTATTTTGGGGTTCATTTTTCTAAATGATGCATGGATTTAAGTAATTTTATAAAGTATGATGCTTAAATTGATATTAGAGGGGTATTTGGGCATTATTTTTCTTTATATCTTTCAGGTTAAAAAAAGTATTTTTTCTACTTAACCAATTAAACAGAAGCATGAGGTTTTTTTAAAAAAGTATTCCATTCTAAGTCATGTAATAACTCCTGATTACAATCACTGTTAGAAATCAAAGATTTTTATTCAGTGAGTTTCACAATACACCATTCATCTTTGCTGGACACTTTTCATTTCTCAAGAACAATTCCAGAAGCCATAATATCTATATTCATCTTACATTAGAGCATTTAATTTTCTGTTTATGAATTCAGCATATTTCTTTGACTTGGATGTAACTCTGTGCTTTATTATAGGAAATCTCATTTTTTGCTGTAGGTTGTCAGGAAACAGTTACCCAATTTTACTAAATTATAACAACGGTTCTTATCCAAAAAGCTGTTATAAGTAATGAAAATGAAATCAATTTACTGGCTCAGGTCCCAGATTAAGGATTGCATTATGCATAAATAAAGTAATACATGACATCTAGAAGCAGGAGGGATAATTTATGTTTATCAAGCCACTTCTAACTTTCCACTTTCAGTAGTAAAACATTATTTAATATTGTGATGCCTGATACTTTGGAAAAACTGAGACAGGAAATAGATATTTTAATTGTAATAATTACAAAGCTGGTTTTCTATAATAATCTTGTATACATGAATACTTTATTTGGGGGGGGGGGAGAACCAGGGATTGAATTCAGGCCCTTGCACTTGCCAAGGAATTGCTTATTTTACTGAGCCATCTCCCTGGCCTATGTGAATACTTTTAATACCCTTAAAGAAATAGGTGCTTCCATCAAAAGAAATCACCAATAGAGTACAAAGAAAACCCATGAAATGGTACAAAATTCTAGCCACCTGTCCCTCAGATGCAGGATTTTTATTTAGAATATATAAGGAACTAAAAAATAATCAGGCCCCCAAAATTCAAAAGACCCAGTCAAAAAATGAGCATGTGATATGAATATATACTTCTCAGGTAAAGAAATACAAATGGCAACTAAATATATGAAAAAGTGTTTAGCATCATTGGTCATTCAAGAAATGCAAATTAAAACACTGAGATTCCTTCTCATCCCAGAAAGAATGGCTATCCTCAAGAAGTCAAAGGGGCCCAGGGAGATGACTCAGTAGAATAAGTGCTTCCCTGGCAAGGACAAGGGCCTAAGTTTAATCCCTGGTTCTGTAAAAAAAAAAAAAAAAAAAAAAAAAAAAGAAGTCAACTGATAACAAATTCTGCAGGGGTTGTGGGGAAAAAGGAACCCTTTTCCACTCTTGGTAGAGTATAGATTGATACCACTATGGAAATCAGTGTGGAGATTCCTCAGAAAATTAGGATTAAAGGTTTTGAACTATTCCCCTCTGTGGTTTTTTTCCAGAAGAACTAAAAATAGCACACTACAGTGATATCTGTGCACCCATGTTTACAGCAGTGTAATTTGTCATAGCTAAATCTTGGAAATAACGTAAATGCCCATCAACTGAGGAATGGACAGAAAAGGTGTGGTATATTTATACAACAGAGTATTAGGTATTAAAAAAAGATAAACTCCGAAGTTTTATAAGTAAATGGATGCAACTAGAGACCATACTCATAAGTGAAACAAATCAGACCCACATTGCATTGTCTTCTTAGTATAAGAACCTGGAAGAGTAAATAAAATCTGAACTTTATAATAGGTCATGTGAAAGGGAAGGAAACTGTTCAAAGGGAAGGGATAAGAGGAATAAAAAAAAAAGAAAAAGAATGGAGGGTAAAAGACATACATGTTGTATATATAGGATAACTTGGATAATTGCGTTGCTGACTTCTGCTGGTCTGTTGAGAGGAGCAGTTAATGTTTACATTTTTTCTCTGTCCTTGTTAACTTTTTAAAAGTTTTGACCAATTCTGCATGCTTAGATTTGGTAACAACTAATTTGAAGACAATAATATGCAATATAACAACCATTGTTGAATTCCTATCATTTTCTACATAATTTCTAATGGTTTTTGAAAAAAGTAAGGTTTTATCTAGTCTTATGATCCCAGAATAGACAAATGACATACATAGTAGACTTCAAAAAATATTAACATAATTTAATGTAACAAGTATAAGCTAAAATTTTAAAATTATTTAATTATTATAAAAAATGAAGCATTTAAAGATTTGCCAAAAAAAGAAAAGCACCTGAGGTAAGGTAAAAAAAACAGAAACATTTAGCAGATTCAATTTTTTTTTGTTGTTGTTGTTGGAACTGGGGATTGAACTCAGGCCCTGGTCCTTGCCAAGGAAGCACTTATTCTACTGTGCCATCTCCCCCACCATTTTATTTATTTATTTATTTATTTTTTGCGGATCTGAACTCAGGCCTTTGTGCTTGCCAGGCAAGTGCTTATTCTATTGAGCTATCTCCATAGCCCTCACAATATGGTGAGTGCTTAATGATTTCTTGTTTTTTTTTTTTTTTTTTTTTTTTTTTTTTTTTGGGTGGGTGGAGTACCAGGAATTGAACTCAGGACCTTGCACTTGCTAGTCAGGTACTGTGCCACTGAGATAAACCTTTGGCCCTTAGATTTAATATTGTTAACAGGTCAATTTGTCCTCAAATTTATCTGCAGGATCAGCTCAAACACATAAAATTCCATTATGCTTTTCTTTGTAGAAATGGACAATTTATGTGATAATCCATATAAAAGTACAAAGGATTTAAAATACTTAAAATAATATTAAATATAAGGCTTATGTTATCTGGCAGTATGTGTAGGACAATGAATAGAAGAGTTATGAACTGAAACTACACATGTCAGTTGATTTTCACAAAAATTTTAAGGTAATTAAATGGAGAAAAATAATATTTTTGATAAATGATGGAAGGACTAAAAATAATTAGGGAAAATATTGAAATGTGTTCCTGTTTTATAATGTTTTCAAACATTCACTTGATCAGGAGTTAAGTATCACGCTAACAGCTTAAACTTTCAGAAAAGCAAAGATACCTTAGGGAACAAAGAAGACACGGCATAGAATTTGATGAACCGGAATTTATGAAAATTCAAAACATCTGCTCCTAACAATATACGATTCAAATTGTCAGAGCACGGTGAGCTCGCTGAGCAACCCTGCCAGAACGTTAGAAGGTGCTTGGCAATGGGACGAGCAGAAACCAATACAGGAGGGCAGCGTGCAAGAGGAGCCTGCGGACGAGCTTCAGCATCAGGGTTGCTTCTGAAAAAGCAGGGCTCGCTCTTCACTGCAGTACTGGCGTCACTAGCCCAAGACCTGTGAACACTCCATTTGCAAAAAGACCTGACTCCACGAGGGACGAGGCCCAGTGTCGTATTAGCTTCCCGCCCCACCTGTTTTAGCTTAGCATTCGCGCCAAGGCCCAGCAAGTGAGATATTCACAAAGGACATCTTCCCCATATCAGGTCTCTAGGGAACTCCCAAGCCAGAGGGGCAAGCAGAGCTCAGTGACTAACACCTCGAGCGCCTTAGTCAGAAGGCAACAAGGGCAGGGTCCTGATTAGGGACCTAAAACAGATAAAGGATTCCCGAGACAGGAGTCACGTGAGTCACAGGAAAAGGCAATGTCTGTGACAGGTGCGAATCCAGAGCTGGAGACATTGGTGCAGTTCCAGTGGCATTTATTTAGGATTGTGTTGAATCTGTGTATCAGTTTTGTACGTTTGGCTATTCTGATTCTATTTGTTCTGCCTAGATGGCAACAGGGGTTGTCTTTCTATCTCTGATCTCACTTATTTATTTATTTATTACAGGGTCTCATGACATAGCTCAGACTCATAGTGATCCTCCTGTCTCAGCCTCCCCAGCACTGGGATAACAACTGTGCACCACCTCACCTGGTTTCAGTGGTTGGTTTGGCACGGGGCCAGCACTGCATGCAGTACTGAGAATCACACCCAGGTCCTTGCACTTGCCAGGCAGATGCTTACACTGCCAAGCTATCTCCCCGGCCCCCTAGTTTCTTTCCTATTGATGTGCAGATCTTACCACTTTTTGTTTGTTATTTTGTACCTAGTGCCTGACTATACTTACTAATTTTAAATCTTTTGGTGGATTTTGGGGTCTTTTAATAAATAATCTTGTCACTGTAATTAATAATTTAACATTTTCTTTTCCTATATGTGAAATTTTTGCTTTTTTCCCCTCCCCAGTTGCTTTATTTTTATTTTGTGGTACTGGGGATTGAACTCAGGACCCTGCACTTTCCAGGCAGGTGCTTATTTTACTGAGCTATCTCCCTCACCCCCCCAAATGCTTTTGATAATATTTCGAGAACTATATTGAGTAGAAATGGTAGTAATGGACATCTTTGTCTTGTTTCTGATTTTAAAGGCACTCCTTACAACTTCTCCTCATTTAATATGAAGTTGGCCATTGGTATATCATACACAGACACAAGCCTTTATCAGACTGAGTTTTCTTCAGGGTTCTTACCTTGAATGAATGTTATTTTATCAAGGGCCTTTTCTGCTCTATTGAAATGATCATATGATATTTGTCCTTGCTTCTGTTTATGTAGTGTATTTCATTTACTGATTTGCATATGTTCAACTACCTTTGATTTCCTGGGATGAAATCTACCTGGACATGAAGTCTGCTCCTTTTTGATTTGTTGTACTGTTTGTCCTGTGTCTTCTGAGAATTGTTTACATCTATGATGATTAAAGAGATTAGCCTATAATTCTCTATTTTGGTTGAATCCCTGTCTGGCTTTGGAATCAGGTTAACTCTGAAAGGTAAAAAACTGAAGCAGCCGAACTCACCCAGAACTGGACCAGACATACGGACAGGATAAAGCAAGTTGACTGGAATAGTATGTGGAGGTAGAAGCTCTTGTGGAGGGCTGTTTTGTGGACCAAACAAAGGGGGACAGGAGACTTCCTAGGATCTTTTTGGGGAGTGATGGTGGGATGGAAAAGCCAGGTCACAGGTGGACACCATTTATCTTCCTTTTGGTTGAATTTTGCTTAGGTCAGAATCAGGTGGACCTGATTCTGCAGTTTTGGTTTGGCTCATCATGAGGCCAAGGGGGAGAGAGCTTGGGGACCGAGTGCCTGAGAAACCAACAGAAGAGTGTTTGGGGCAGGGTGCCTGGGAAACTTTGAGTCCTGATTTATTACACACTAGATTCCAAGAATGACTATGGGAATATTCCTTATTTTTCAATTTCATGAATGGATTTAAGTAATGTTGTCATTAAAACTTATCTAAAGTTTTTGTAGTTTGTGAATGCATTGGGACCTGAGTTTTTTCTTTGCTAGCAGTATTTTATTACTTCTTGACTTCCATTGCAAGATATTGAGCTATTCAAGATTTTCATATCTCCTTGGTTCAGTTTTGGTAGTTCATATGTGTCCAGGAAGCTGTCCATTTCTTTTAAATTGTCTATTTTTTTAGAGTATAGATTCTGAAATAATTGCCAAAGATACGGATTTTAGCAAAATCCACTGTAACTTTTTTGTTTTCATTTTGAAGTGCATTGATTTGAATCTTTTCATTCATTTGGATTGTCCTAACTCATTAATACTGAAATGGTAGTGGATCAGCACTGACTTCTATCTTTATCTGTAATAGAACTGTCTTGCATTGGCCGTGACTCATCCACATGGATGACACAGACAAAGGATCTACAGAATAAGGTACAGGACTACAAGATAAACCCTGAAGGGACTTCACTGACCACATAAGAAACATAAAGTACATGTGTTGGTATATAAGTCTTGCTCTATCGAGGTCTTAACCATCCAGCAGAAAAGTATAAAAATGAAGTATACATCATGGGGCCATAATATTAAGCTGAGCTGTAAATGGCTATGGTCGACAACTTCTTTGAATAACTCACTATTGTTGTGGAATGCTGGACTGTGTTGGATTGTGTTGTCGAGTTCAAGCACCTAAGGTAGTTGAATGACAATGGAGTGCCCATCTTTGACAGGTGTAGACAAAGGAAGGGGTATAGAAAGGGAAAATCATGATGTGTGTGTATAGACAGTAGAGTTGGGATAGATAATGCTGTGCTTCTATGTAACCCTATGAGAGGCAAGATTTGCACTAATGGCGGTTGGGTAGGATATTATGTCAGCTTCTAGTACTGTAGACAATCACTAGGAAAATAACAAGGTAGAAAGTATTAATTATTGAATCTTTGATGTAATTCAGGTATAAAAATAAGATACACAAACAGCTACACTCTCTTAATTTAATGATAAGAGACATACGGTATAATAATGTCTGTAAGTATAATATCATGTATGCACCTTATAGGATACCAAAAACATTATGAAAACAGTTTGCAATGTATTAATTTATCAAATCCATCTTGTCAAGATATCTTAAAAAGTCTCATTGATATTTGTACTTCAATAAAACAAAAAAAAAAATAAAAAAAGAAAAGAACTGTCTTAATACTGTAGGTTGCATCATTTCCTGTGTTTGACAATAAATTATCAGCCCATCAGGGAGAGTTACTTGGAAAGCAATAATAATAACAATAATAATAATGGTTGACATTTTAAGAACTCTTATTATTTATATGTCAGGATCATCATAGATTATTTCATATTTTAATGAACAAAGGAAGAAACATTTACCTTTTTTACATTCAGAATTGAAGGTTTGTGAGGCCAAAGAGGTCTTAAATAATATATAAACTCTAGACAAACATCAGTATAATCCTAAACTATAAAAACGTTTGCTTGCTAGTTATTTTGATTGATAGGAGGTCTAGAAGTTGCAAATGGTGCATGTTGTTGGGAGATAAAGATTTAAATACATGGCCGGAGTGGAGAAACCCTCATAGACTTTCAGCAAGAGAGAGCAGGTGCTGTTCTTTCCTGCTGATCTGGGCAGACAGGTTTCCCTTGCTCAGCAAATGTCCTTCATGTGGCTTGCATCTAGCTTGAAGGTTTCTATAGAAAAAACAAGTAGTGAGAAGCAAGAGTGAGTAATATCAGAATAAAAATAGTAGATGAGGCCTGGCTACATAGCTCAGTGGACTAAGTGTCTGCTTAGGTAAGCACAGGGGCCTGGGTTTGATCCCTAGCACCACGTGCCATGTGTCCCTGATCCCAGGTGCACTGAGCCCACCACGGAGTCAGGTTATGGTGGAGCGTGTGTCTATAATCCCAACACTGGGGAGACTGAAAACAGGAGGATCACCATGCATCTGAGGTGTGTAGTGAGACCCTGCATAAAATAATTGTTTTTAAAATAATCTAAAAGTAGTAGATGAGAGATAATTTAGGTTGTCCATGATGTGTGTCAGTGGGGCCCACAGTAACTCTGCAGTGAAGGTGTGAAACTGGGCTTGGAACACTGCAGCGTGGGAGTACAGAAAAGCAGAAGAACTGTACAATGGAGATGAGTAGAAATGGTGTGAAGTTCTCCCATGAGGACGCTAGATAATGTGAAAGGTTTTATCAGGTCAGTACACTTCATGTACTATGGTCATTTGGAAATTTGCACATCGAACATATATATGTCTAACATATATGTTCCCAATGGAACTTTTCTAGTCTAAATCAAATTGTAAACTTTCACATCAGAATTTTCCCGTGGTTCTGATCTATTTTTGTAAAGCACATCCTCGGCTTCCCTTCTCTACATGTCAATTTTCCATCCTCTGCTCATTTTTTTCTTTTTCCAGAAATTTGATATCACAATGTATTAAATATCTAATTCATTTTTAGTACTTATTGCTTCTAATTCTTAAACCTTTTTCTCCAAATTCTTTCATTCTTTTTCTCTCTTAGTTCATTTAATCATCTCTTCTCTGGCCTGCATTTTACCCTCAGCCTTCACCTATAATGACATGTGATTCTTTGCTTGTCACAGGGCTCTAAACCTCCCCCGATGCCTGTGTGCATGTCCTTAAAAGTCCACGTTCAGTAGAATCCCTGCTCCATCAATGCCTGGTCACCTCCAATGACTGTCAAGCACTTCCTGCACCATTCCACAGGTGATGCTTGGTGACTCAGCACTGATCTCCACCTGCATCATCCTGTTGACTCAAACCAGATTGTTCCTATTTCTGATTTTTTAAAAATTTTCCATTTACTGACTACCAACTTGTTCCTTGAATGGAAATTCTTGTAGGCTGTGCTGTATATTGAATTGATCCTGATTTTTCTTTTCCCATACAAAATGTCTATTTCATTAAGATCTAACCCCCCTTGCTAATTCTCCCTCCATATACAGTCTATCTTTCCACTATCTCCTTAACAACATGCATGTTTTTTGTCTTCTTGGCTGTGTTACTTGACATATTCCACGAAGAACATGCATAAGTGTAGGAATAACAGTGGTTTAGGTATTTGTAGTCTGGACTGTGGTGATAATTTGGTATGTTCTTTATATTCTGCACACACCTGATAAGCAGTGCATTCATTAAACCCTCTTCCAGTTATCCCAGTTGAGTGTCATTGACATTCTGTTGGGAACCTAGAACTGTCTTCAGTCAATTTCCCTTAATATCATGCTTCCCATATCAGCCTTTCTTAGGTACCCAGTTATCAAGCATGTGATTATTATGGTTTAATTTTTATCCCATTGAAGAGTCACAGAGTGAAAATATTTCCAGATGGAAAAATCTAAGCACTGTGGTATCACCTCTGCCAAGTACTCACCAAGTGAGAGAGATCTATTTTTCATGATTGCTATAGTTCTTTTCTGGCTTTAAGATCTATAGCTTCAAGAAAGAAGGGTAAATGGTCTTTTAATCTCATGACCTTCTCAACTGTAGTCAGTGCTTCTTTAACTTTGATGGAAAATTTAAATGGAAGAAAGTAAACCTGAATGATTTCCAAATACCAAAATGCCAATTTTATATAAAAGTACATGGCTATTATGATTATATAGCCGTGAATTTGAAATTTAAACCATAAAAATTTATTCCAAAATAGAAATAAATAACTATTAAATACAGGAAAGTATTTAAAGTACAGTAGTTTTATGTACTTTGAACTTTTAGAATTTAATGAATATATTTTGTATCTTCAGGAATGGTATATGGCAAGATCCATTGCTATAAACATGACTTATAACTAGTAGACTTTTATTTTTATCTGTTTGGATATGAAGAGATAATTTGGGAAATACATAGCATCTTAAACTTGTCAAAAAAGGCAAAAATATTCAATAGTCAGAGCTCAGGGAATTTTTTTGGTCCATATTTTATCTAAAGGACATAAGAGAAATGATGTATTTTAAGATGGAATTTTTGAAATTTGTGTCATTGATTTTTTAGTAAAATACTGAAACAGGGCCAATGACACAGCTCAGTGGACTAAGTGCCTCTTAGGCAGGCACAGGGACCGGGGTTCGATCCCCAGCACCACATGCTGCGCCGGCCCCACCCCAAGGTGTGCTGAGCCTGCTACTGAGTCCAGGCGTGTGGGTGAAGTCCAGGTGTGTGGGTGAACACCTGGATCCTGGCTCTGGGGAAGCTGAAAACAGGAGATCACTACGAGTCCAAACTGCAGAGTGAGACCCTACACCAAATAAGTAAAATACTAAAAAATTATACTATAGCAGTATTTCCAAGTAATGCTGTATATGTTTCTTTAATGGAAAGGTGTTTTCTTTCAATGAAATCAAGAAAATGTACCTGTATTAATAAAGTTCATTATTTTTGTTAATTTCTAAAAGGAAAAAAATGTGTACAGGGCCCAACATTTAAATTCTCACTCAAGGCAGACTCCTGCCGCCATCCAATTGGCCACAGAACTTGGTTTCTGTTGTGGAATTTGCCCTGTGGAGATGACTGCAAGGTTCTGCTCTCATGTGGCTGGCACAGGTCAGGGGGAGCATTTCATTTGCTTTGCTTTGGCTCTGGCTTAGGAAAATTGCGCAGGCAATTGCCTTTTGCAGCATGTAATGCTGTTAGTTCCCATCTCATTGCTAACAGCTTTCTACCCCTAAGTAGACCACAAGGAAGATAAAAGAAATAAAAGCTGTTTCTATTAGCTATATTGGCTTGGATATCAACAGAGAATTGCAATCTTTAAAAACTATCTTCTAGAGCTGTACTGTGGAATCAAGAAAGCCAGTGCAATAACTTACTCACTATTGTATCAGGCATTAATTACCTGGTATTGTGAAAATATTGCTTCTGAGTCCTAATGTTTTTTATTTTATAAGTAAATAAAAATGTCAGAAAAGGTAGAAAAAGGAGAGAAGATTACAATGAATCTGAATGAAGACTGCGTGCTCAAAGTGTAAGTATGCATATTTTGTGAGGCTTTGTGGACTGCTAAAGAATTCTACCTCATTCAAATGAAAGAGCAGATACTGAAATTTGGTCAACTTTTTGGTGAAACATGTAGTCTTGAAAATATTCTTTTTCTACTATTTAAATCAAAGTCCTTGCGTCTGACAGAATTCAGTATGATACGTCCGCCTTCCGTGCAGGTGGACACAGGTAGTCACACAAGCTGCACACATGTTTTCTCTAAGGAGTGGGACCATGTTTCATAAGCAAAGCTTTACTACTTGTCAAGGTGCTACTCTTTGGAAGAGATTCTGGAAAATACCACAATAGATTTATTTTTATGTATGATGGTCAGTTTCTAAACATAATCCATGAGTACTTCAATAGACCAGCAAGGGAAAGAAATTCATTGATTGGTACTAAATTCACTTCTGAAAGGGTGAAGTGCTGAGACCAGAAATAGAAACTGTAATGGAAACAGTCTTCCCTTGCTGTACACAGAAAGTATAGTGCAAGAGCTACCGGGTTTTCCTCAAGGAAGTATGAGGAATCAATGGAGGTTTGCTATTTTGACTGCTTAACAGAAACTTGGCCATCCCTACTCACTTTCTAATGTTTTGTTTTCTTGAACTCAAAAAGTTCAATTTCTTTGTCTATCAAGACCAACTTGTTATTTTTTCCTCTGACTTAATATTATGTAAAAATATTTGTCTCTCAAGATGTGTGTGTAGAAAAAAATGATAGCTTTTCTATCATGTTAGCTGATTAATCCTACATAATGTATTGATATTAATAATAAATTCTGAATTACTTCTGTGAATGAAGAAACATGCCAGTGAGTTAACAAGCCCTCAACACTGTTATTAACAGAAACTAATTCCCTGACTTGGAGCAAAGCAGTCCTCCAGCTGGTTTCTACTGAGGGACCCTAAACTCTTGGAGTTTCCTCTAGCTCCTACTGGCTATGACTGTTCTATCATAAAATGTTGCCAATGATTCATCTCAAGGATACAAATATTTAAAAAGTTAATTGGAGGATTCTCTTTTGTTTTAATGTATTTGTGGTTTTATGATCAAAACCAGTTTTTTTGCAATTATATAAATTTATTATAACTTCAGATGCCTCCAAATGAGTCAAATAAATCAGCCATGACCATTACTGCCAACTGAGACCACTGGACAGGGGTCCTGTGATAGTGTAATTAGTGGCCATTATGTGACTGCAAACCTGCAGTTTTCCTACTGACTCTGACCCACTGCATTGCTTAAGTATTTGCATGAAAGCTCATGGTAATTGGTCCTCTTCTGTGTCAAGTGCCCTCATAAGTTTAAAAATTAAAGATGCAGTGTGTCTCAAGTGGTTCAGGTTGGCAATTTGATTCCAATTTTATTTTCACAATGGGTCTGTAATATGCACGAAGTGTCCTTTATGATTAGCCATGCCTCAGAAGCTACCTACTCTATTTCCAATTTTGCTTGTCTTTCCTGCCTCTGTTCCATCTCCTCTTCCAATCCAGGTCTCCTCACATTTGCTGAGACGATAGAAGACGCTGCTTGCAGAAATTAGCTAGCTATCCAATTGCTTATGCACAGGTGGGGTGGGCTGAGAGAGATAATATTCCCTGCTAAATCAGATGCTTCCATTACAGATGAGATTTTTGTCAATCAGACATTGAAGAAAAATATCTAGTTGGTCAGTTACAAATGAAAACTTTGAGCTAAACAGAAAATAAGTTTTCTCAGTTATCTCAATACCAAAATATAACAAACAAGGCAAGTGGAAGCAAACTAACTTATTGAACTATAAGTGAAGTGACAAAAATTATTGAGGACACATTGTAGCACACATGTGCTTGTACAAGTACATATTGAACATAATTTAGGAAGCAAGATATTTAGTCATTTCCATACCCCTATTTTTGTAGCAATTTCTAGTCAAGTTTGTGGTTATGCTATTATTGCCTATAAGGATATATATTGTTCACTTTATTGGTCACTTGTAAAGTGAAACAATAAAAACTCAAATTATTTTTTACTGCAGGAAAAGTTATAAAAGCAGTGATAGTTTCTAACTTCCGTAACAAATATATTAGGGTGACATATTTTTAGCTATCTAGGGCCATTGTCTGCTCCTGAATTAGGACCCTTGTATATTAGAAGAGTCCATTTAGCCTACTGTAGTTGAAACATCCTCTCTGGAATAGGCCAATAAATCAGAAAGCTCCAATGCCTTCAGTGGAAAAACTTCAAACTGAGTTACAAAATGGCCAGAAACATGAGGCTTTATTTTCTTTCACTGGAAAACTTGGTCCTTTGAGCTCAAAAAGAGGGTCTGTGTCTGTAATCATGAAAATTTCACCAGGGCAATAACTTTAATCTAAATGCCAATTTTAAAATGCCCTGAAGATGATATACCATTAACATTAACATATTTCACAAAATGGTGGATTATAAATAAATAGATATTGATACATACATTAATTTTTTTTTTATTTATTTGTTTCTGGGTCTCACTATGCAGCTCAGACTCATAGTGATCCTCCTGTCTCAGCGTCCTCAGTGCTGGGATTACAGGCTTGTGCTACTACACCTAGTTTTAGTGGCCATCACGGGGCTCCCGGAATTCTGGAGCCACACCACATATGCTGTCAGGGAATGAACCCTGGCCCCTGTGCTTGCCAGGCAGGCCCTTAGACCACCCAGCTATCTCCCTGGCCCTAGAGTTTCTTTTACTGATCGATTCTCCTAGTTACCGGAAGATCTGCTCCTCAAGGTACTGATGTTTATAGCGATCTCTGGTTACTGAAACTTCCGGCTTCTTTTTGTGATTTGTTGCTATGAAAATTCTTCACCCGTGTAAAAAGCCTTTCTCCCGTGAAAGTCCTTTAGAGCAATCTGTCTTTGGTGACCATCTTATCTACAAAATGTCAGGAGGTCTTCGAAACAATTGCCCAGGACATTGTTGACTCTAGTTGTCTTTAAAAGTTGTATTTTCAAGTTAAATATGAATTATTTCATACAAATGTGGCAATACTGTTCTTGACTCTAACCCCATTTGCATTCTCGTGGCATGAGAAATGCAAATTTGAATTTAATTGTGGCCCAGTGAGACTACCTTACTTCCTGGCTCCAATGACAAGAGGTCAACGTTGCAATGAGCTTTTATAACAAAAGTATTTCACTGTATGTCCACTTGTGATGAAGCCACTACTTTGAGGACACAAGGTAGCTATTTATTAATAAATTTATATATTATATAGTTTTGCTATGTTTGAAGAAATGGAGCAACACAAATAACAATGAACAAAATATGAAACTCAAAAATAAGGTGATTTCTTAAGAAATAAAAACAATTAAGGAAGATTAAATGTTCAAGATTGTAAATGCTATGTGTATTATTGGAAAATAAGTTATCTTAAATTAAGAATGATCTGTAAATTTTCTTAAATGAAATCTTGTGCTTGCCATTTTAAAATTAATATGAAATTGATATTTTATCTTACTTTAAATAATATTGTCTTCATTAAGAGTAAAAAGGAAAAAAAATAAGATTGCAGTCAGGTTAAAATATGAATTTTAGGGCTGGGAAGACAGCTCAGTGGTCTAAATGCCTGCCTGGAAAGCACAAGGACCTGGGTTCAATCCCAAGTACTGCATGCCAAGCTGGCCTGGAACCTGGGTGTCTGTGCTGGCCACTGAAAACCGGGCGTGGTGATGCATGCCTGTAATCCCAGCACTGGGTGGGTTGAGACAAGAGGATCGGTACAAGTCTGAGCTGCATAGCGAGACCCTGTATCAAACAAATAAATGAATAAAATAGTTTTAGAAAATGCTTTTCAGACATAGGTGTGGTGGCATAGGCCTATAATCTTAGGCCTCTGGAAGGCTGGGGCAAAAGGATCACAATTTCCAATCCAGCACAGGTGATTTAGGAATTAAGCAAGACCCTGTCTGAAAATGAAATAATGAAATGAATAAAAGGAAATATTATTTCAAAAGAGCTCTAAAGTTTTAAAAAAAGGTGTAGAGCATACTTTCAGGGGCAAAGCCAGGCAGAGGGAAGGAATGCATTGTGAAGGTGCAATTGTATGCAGAGGGACTTGGAGGCATCTCTAACTTTCACTACCTCAGAAGCAAATTTGGGCATTTTTATCTTATAATTTCAGATGTTCTCTAACGTCTACACACGACATGAAATATACCATATGTTTCTCTTTCTCTCCCTTTCTCTATAAGTTTATTGTGTTCTTACTAGCTTGGTTTATGCATGTCATTGTGGTAAATATGTAGTATTCAAAATCTAATCAAATTGAGAGGTATTCTAGAAAAGTTTATTTAAATAATTCAGATTTAATTGTAATATACTCATTAATTTAGTTATTGTCACATTTTTAAGTTTGTTTGGAAAAGGTTTGTGTATCTCCTTTTTTAATAAGTTTATTCAGTTTAAATAAAATAGGAAAAAAAAGTAGGTACTGCTATAAAAACTTAGTTTGAATTGAGATATTTTGCAAGTGTGAAACACATTCTAGATTCCGAAGACATAGTATGCAAAAATATTGTAATTTTATTTAACATTCTTAAATGTCAAAAATGACAATATTTTGGAAAAATTGGACTGAATAGAAATATTGTTACGATCAATTTCACAGGAGTGTTGAGCAGAAAGTGTGAGCTTAGGAATATTGCTTGCATTATACTTTGATTCAACTACACTACTAGGAAAAGAAAATGAACAATATAATTTATAATAAATTTGAAATTAATGGAAAATTTAGTGTGAATTATGTTATACTTAATGAATTGATATATACTTATTTTGCCTTTAAAAAGTTAATAGTTTCATAAGTATTAAGGGAAAGGAAGAAATCAGAGAGAAAATATTGGTGGCTTTTTGAGTATATAAGATTTATGACCCAGCGTTGGTTTTAGGAACATTTTAGGAACTTATCTGAGCAAACTTTAAAAGGAACAGTTCACACACAGCACTATTGTGGCCTGTCCTGTGTTCTCTAGAAGGGATGTGTGTTCTTGACTCTCTTAGGTGAGGTAACACTGGATTATTCTCTGGATACCCTTCTTCACAAGAACAGGAGTGGCTCTTCATATTCTTCCAACTGTATCAAACCTGACCTTTCTTTTTTTGGGGACACACATTACTTTTCCTCATTTGTGTTTTGCAATAATTTGCAGTTGATGGAAATTATTTAAGTATGCTTGGAACAACTGGTATATTTGAATCTTTGCAACTATGAATTTTTACAATATATGAGGCTATAAATGTGAGTGAAGGTACATGGTTGACATGTTCCAGATATTCATGGTAGGATGGGTTGGTCAACTTGATATGTCTTAATGTGCAAAGGCAGCTTCCATGAGCTTGTGATGACAGCATATGCCTGCAGCCCCTACATCGGGGAGCCTGAGCAAGGAGAGTCCTGTGTTCAAGGCCAGGCCCACCTGTATAGTAGTTAAATCTAGCCTAATGCATAGAGAGATGCTGTTGCAAAGGACACACACACACACACACACACACACACACACACACACACACCCGAACACACACATACGCAGAGTGGGTTTCCCTGTTTTGAATTTTGATGCAAGCTAATATCTGTTAGTTACTTATTATGGGGAAACTTTGGGGCACTGAAGCTGAACATGTACAAAATAGATGATGCAGTGCCCTGGAAAATAAATCTCATGACTTATGTCAGATATATTCTTCCTGCATCTAACAATGAAAAGGAACAATTATATCTATCTTAAAAATGGGATACTCTGTAGTTTGACTTTTTTTTGAGCCTGTAAGGAATCAATATCATAAAGGACCAAGAGATGGCATATTACTTCCAAATTTAGAGAACTAAAGAGTGAAGAGCTATGAATCACTGGCACCTATACAGGTATTTTGAGGATAAGAGGGAAATTTTTGTATGGCCTACGTATTAGATAACACTACCGTTGTTGACTTTCCTAGGTGGGAAGTAATGTCATTTCATAGGAATATATCTTCATTCTGTGAAGACTGAGGCTGACAATTTTAAAGTAGAAAACAGATACTTTTATTGTATATATTTACATTGAAGAAGGAATGTAATATAAGACTCCAAAATGTGATGTATAATTTCAACATAAAAATGGTTAACAAGGGCTGATAGCTTAGTGGACTAAAGCACCTGCTTAGGCAGAGCGCAGCAGTGGGGATTCGATCCCTGGTGTGTCATGACAGCCCAGCCCCAGGGGTGCTCTGAGTCGGTGATTGAGACTGGGCATGGTGGTGGGCACCTATAATCCCAGCACTTGGGAGGTTGTAAACAGGAGAATCAGTATGGGTCCGATCTACATAGTGAGATGCTGTACACCCTGTAGATCCTGCCCCAAATACAAAAAAACAAAAACAAAAAACAAAAACAAAGTTAACAAACCTGCATGTATGAAAATCTTAAGATCAATAAGAAAATATAATAGCTTTAACAGAAAAATAACCAGACGACATGAATACGCTATCAATAGAGGAATACAACGAAATGCATAATAGATTTATTTAAATATTTAACACTAATAATCACAGACAAGGACTTAAATGAAATATTAAGGTAGAAATTTACCCTTACTAAAATATTCAAACATGACTAACATGACAGTTTCTTTTTTTTTACTCTTTAATTTATTTTGTACATAATCTCACTATGAGGGTTCACAGTGATCCCTGTCTCAGCCCCCCCAGTGCTGGGATTATAGGTGTGCACACCCAATTTTGGTGGCTGGCTCAGCACAGGGCCAGCATGGCCTGTGGTACCATGGATCAAAGCCAGGTCCTTGAGCTTTCTCCCCAGCCTGAGATATATTCTTTTAAACTGATGATGAAGTCACAGGCTTCAGAACATTATTTGTAAATTTGCATTAATTATCCTAAGAGTATCTGAAATAGCAACAAAGATGTTAGCAAAAAGATTTTTTGAATAGGCAGCATTTTATAGGTTATACATTATGTTTTTCATACTTAGAATATGAAAATGTTTAAATGTCTGCTGTGTCACGGTGGTATTGCAGTTATCTATGATTCAATGAAATAATACTATGAAATTCATAGTGTTAAATAAGATGATAAATACATAGCAGGTACTTAGTGCAATATTCAAAGGAAGATGAAATAATAGATTACATAAATAGGTTACACTTTATACTTTCAGAAAAACAGTGGATTATGTGAGAGTATGTGTTTAAAGAGTTCTAAACAATATGACTGATTTTCTAAAAAATTATAGAAATACTTGAATTTATAAATACTGTGAATTGGCCATAATTATTTGTATTTGAAATTTGTTTGCAGGCTTATGATTTATGCATTTGTATTTATTATGTTTGATTTAAATATGCCATACATTTATGGAAGGCATAGCAAAAAGTCATATAGCAAAACATTAGTAAAGTTCTTTAAAAGGTAGGATAGTTTTGGAAAATAGCAATTTTTTCCCCCTAATTTACAATCCATTTGAATTGATAGAAAAACGAAAGAAAACAAAAAACCTTCCGAAACCCTCAACCATTTTTGTTTCAGTTTACTACACTGTGATTTCTGCTGCCCCATCCAGGTTGTGATGGTGATGCGGAGGCCAAGGCCTAGACGCGATGCCCATCCAGGGCCACTCCAGGGTGTCTCCCTGGTCCCAAGAAGCATTGTTCAGAGTCAAGACAATGAAGATGAGGTTATATTCTGTGAAAAAGAGAAATAGCATAGTTTGGAGAATCAGGCAGGTGGATCTGGACAACAACTTTGCCTGCTGGTCATCACAATGTGACTTAAATACATTTTCTTAACTTTCATTTCCATTTCTCAGTCCATTTGTAAATGAATAATAATATTCTCTAAGCCAGGGCATTGCATTACTTCGATATAACAAAGTGAGGCATGGTAGAGAACACAAAACCACTGTCTGTTTCCTTTTCACTACGCCAACCTTAAGCTATGAAATTTACTTCAATAATTTCATTTCATCTTCATATAAAACAGTGAAATGTTCTGAGGATATTTACTTGAAAATTTAATCTGATCCCAGAGTTGAGACCTGGAGCCAGGTTTAGGAGGTCCACTATTTCCTTTGGCCTACAACCTGCAGTGAATCACTTTTCTTTTCTTTTCTTTTTTCTTTTTTGGCAGATATGACATCCTGAGAATGAAACATTTCCCTGTAAGACCTTAAATTCCATGCAGTTTTGCTAATGTGAATTTTTGGCAGAATTCAGAAACTCAGAAGTAAACTTAGGCTCTGTTCTCTCGAAGGACTGAATGAAGCAGGACGATGGGGTCCTCAGCCAGCCAGTAGGGTGGAGATCAGGCCTTGGAATTCGCTTTGTGTTGATGGCTTTCCCATCTTCGTAGTGAATTAGTTTTTTCCTTAAATGTATAGGCCTGAGTTAAGTGCACAGTGAAGACAGAGACACAACAGTGTTTTCAAACCTGAGATAAACATTAAAATGGTATTACAATTAAGGAGCAAGGGCTGGCCAGATAGTTCAGTGAACTGAAGTGCCTGCTTAAGCAGATGCAGGGGCTGGAGTTTGATTCCTGGTGTGCTGGTACCGGCCACACTCCCCAGGGCACGATGAGATGGTGACCGAGACCGGGTGTGGTGGCACACACCTGTAATCCCAGCGCTTAGGAGGCTCAAAACAGGAGGATCACTAGTACTACAGTCTATGTAGTGAGGCCCTGTAGACCCTGTACTAAATACATTTTTAAAAAATAAGGAACAAAGTGAGGAGTGCATTGTCACTGCTTTGAGGCTGAGTAGCAATCACTGTGTTTCTACAAATGTGTACTCCTGGGGACACTCTCCCGGGTCCTACCGCTGAGCTGTGGACATTTAAAACTCTTAACATATGGACTTGCCAGCCACTTAAGAGCACAGTGGGGACAATATGCAGCTTAAAACAGTACGAATACAAATCCTACCATTAGTTTACTTTTTAAAAACAGAGATGTTGCAATTTTTATTTGATCAACATCTGTTTGTCATTCAAAATAGAAGTTGCTTTTCGGGTGTTGTTTGATCTCTGAATTAAAATAGTGTTTCTTCCTTTTAATTTCCCATGCTGGTATTTTTTAGTGTACAGCCTTGTATTCCATAGTATGGCATGAAAATAATTTAGAATGTCCTGAGTGCTTTTGAATTCTTCCCAGTTTACTGCATTATTAAATATTACATAAATTATTCAATATGTTTTATGTAAAATAAATATTTTTCTTCTATACAAGATCAGAACTACTTGCCATTATATAAGCTATTAAACAGAGATGATATCTCTTTCTCCCTAAATACGGCTTTCCTATAGATACTGCACTGATTAATATGCAGGAGAAAATGTGAAGACAAAAAATGTAGGAGAGCAATTTGGTTTGTTTATACAACAAATAGCCATGATTGTTAATATTTACTGTTTATATTTGTATAGCCTTTATATTTTCACTGCTTCTGTACCCGGCGATAAAGATTGGAGCTTGTACTTTCTTGCTGGTTATCTAGCCCCAGCAGAAGGCTGTCTGGGAATTGGAAGGTTAAGCATTTGAAAACCCAGCTATTTAATTAGCTTTCCTGGCCTGGTAAAGAAGGCAGCTCGTAGCCTAGAGACTTGAGTGCCGCTTGTGGGCAGGAGCTCCACTGCCTGGGAGGGTGACTTCCTTAGACTCCAAGAGCATGAGGGGCCGAGGAGGCACCAGAATCACACAGCCTTCTCATGTGGCTCTATTATTTTCAAAACGGATGAATCCTTAGTTGCATGTACTGAACAGGACAGCGTGTGCTTGGGAAGACCTATGTGTTCATCGTGTTATATATAGGTCCCAAATTTGCTTCCACATAACTACCAACCATTTTTCCCTACATTTCTGTCTGAGGCAACATAAATCAGCTCTTTCTCTGGAATTACCTGAGATGATTATCTATTTACATGTACCTATTAAAATATAGCATAGTAAGTCATTTCTGGTAGGTCAAGGTCCAGCCTTACATGGGACCTAAAAGTATCTGTTTTGCAAAATAGAATTAAGATGCATTATGTACCTGGACCAACTCCCCACAAGAAATTCAGTCATTATGTACTGCAAATTTGCACCACTAGAAATTGAAAAACCTCAGTATAAATAGTCTTTCATCAGGACATGTGATATGTATAAGAAAATGAGAAGTTGACACAGTGTAGTACATTTTCTAATTAAATCCCCTGGACAAACTGAATAATAAAATATATCTTTGGGGTGTTTGATTCTGTCTAAAATGAGACTTTTTTGGTAACTTCAATGGAATGCATAAGAGCAGCACATTATTGGGTTAGTGAGAAGTGTTTCGATAAAAAGCCAGGGGAATATTCCTAAGAATGGCTTTTTTTTAAAGACCACGGTGTAGTTAACATATTGCACGCCTGTTGGCATCTTATTCTAGAGCACTCTCCACACAAGAGTAATTTTAATAATTAGGACTGTCATTATGCTGCTGCTGACAACTTCCGAATGTCTGCAGGGAGCTGAAGGGCAGTGTGCGCATGCGTGTGCGTGTGTGTGTGTGTGTGTGTGTGTGTGCGTGCACATGCCTGCGCCTGTGCTTTTCTTCCACATTTAGTCTGACATAAAATCAGATTTCACTACTTACAATTAGCCTTCATGAATGAGGACAAGTGAAGGAAAAAAGGAAATAAAATTCTAAGGTTAATGTTATTTGAAATTAGCATTTTTGTGTGTCATTGTTACTGCCTGCCTTAAAATATTTCCTCTTGAATATGGAGAAAAGTTAAAGGCAAATGTAATATTTATATATCTGAGCAGCAAAACAGCACCAAGGAAAATATTTTTGTTTGTCAAATCAGTTTTTAAAATCTTGTTTAAAATTCCTCTGCGAGGGGTTCAAAGGCTCTTCTGATATCCAGAAGGCCCTGCAAGTCTGCGGCCATACCACCCTGAACACGCCCGATCTTGTCGGAAGGCCCTGCAGGAGCTGTGTATCAGAAGAATGAAAGAAAAACCCATTCTCACTCCCACATGCCCTGCATTAGAATTATCAGGAAAGATATTTTAAAAATATTAGTATTTCCCAGAAAAAATTTGGATTTATTAAGCTTAGGTAAGACTTGGATACTGGTGATTTGGAGAATGTCTTTCATGTGATTTTGATATGGAGCCAGGAATTTTGAAGCAGCATATGTGTCAATTTATGCTTGAATTGGCCACCTCCACCAGGTATGGCTTATTATTTCTAACTGATATTGGTACTCTCTTCTGTCACCAAAATTATGGGTTCTGTGTGGTAAGTGCTAAGCTACATCTGGCCACTTAGCTCATCTTTCTGTCACTTACCAGAAGGCTGACTGGAAAACATGTCCTAATATTTTATTTTTCCCCAATCTAAATTGGGAATTTCTAATGGCCATTTATTTTGAAATGTCCCAATTAAGGTATTATGGTAACTTTTTTCAATTCAGAATTTAAAGCAACTATGTACAAGTCATAACTGTCATGTGAAGTAAGATTTATATGCCACCTTTGTGTAAAAGTTAAGGCGTGGTAATAAAAATATACAGTGAATATTTAAATTAAAAATGTATTACAGTAAAAGATACATTGCCATTAATCCCCCATCCCTTCACTTTGAGCACTCGTTCCCCATTTGTGACACTTTCTGAAGCACTTCTAGACGGCCTGTGATATCCTCGTGAGGTGTGATTAAACGTTAGGCAAACGCCGTTGCCGAGCGCCACGCAAAGGAGATTCAGACTTAATGCAAACAGTGTTCTGTGTTTTCACCTCCCTGATACACGGGAGCTGACTGGCCCCGTGGTACTCGTGGCACCTCCTCAAAATCAAAATGACCATGAAATGTAAAGACTTTGACTTGATTCAAACACTGAGGCCGTCATTCGGATGTGACTTAGGAGGAAGGACTTCCAGGTCACCGTCAGAAGAGATGAGAATGACAGAATAAATGTGTGCTGAGGTGTCAGTGTAAGTTTTACTGTAGTAAATTATTTATTAATTATTATTATCGTTATTATTTTGGTAGGGATCGAACTCAGGATCATGTACTTGCCAGGAAGGTGCTTAAGCCATGGAGCTATCTCCGTGGCCCCACTGTAATAAATTACTAATCAAAAAATTTCTACAGGTATTTAAGTCGCACCTGTATCACAAGCTACGGTTTCAAAATTAGGAAGCAAATGAAAATGGATATTTATATAATACAGCATGAAAATATGCACTCAAGAAGGGAGTCTTTCTTTCATGAAGAAGGTAAAAGAATTTAGAGGGAGAGAATCATGCACAGCTGGAGAAGAAAGGCCACAAATGACATAGTCAGCCCGACCATAGATCTTTGGGAGTGCATGTCACTGGCATTGTGAATCATGAGGGTATTACAAAGAAGAAAAGAAGAATTAACAAACAAACAGGAAATATGACCTTTAGGGCCTGTTTAAAAATGTTTATCTGGTTGAAATTATGTTTTGCTAATTTATATAGGATTCAACCCTTGTCATAGGAATTGGGGAAACATTACAAATTATGTAAAACATCAGTTAGAGACTAAATATCTTAAAAATTATTACACTTTAACATAAAAGAGATAGGCTTATAGAGAGGACACATGACAAAATTTGTGCCAGGTAATTCCAAGACTGTCTTATGTCTTTTTCCTCTTTCGTTCATTAGGAAGAAAGTGTCTTAGCTTGCCTTTCACTGTCTTACTTAGCAGTAGGTCCCCGAGTTTCCTGGCTGTTTTCCACAACATACATCCAAACTGCATTTCTCTGCAATATCTTCTTATTCATGGAGAATGATTTTTATAGTCACTCTCTTCTGTCTTTTTCTTTCTTCTTTAGACCTTGACTGTAGCTCACTTACTCATGTAGGACCCGCTCTGCTGAATTCACCTAGCGTCACCACAGCTTCACAAGGCTGTACTGCCTTCTATTGCAGTTCCATTCGTGTTGCGAGAAACTCCCCTTAATTTGTGTGACATTCAAACACATCCCAGTATTTCAAAATTATTTTCACTTTACAGAGAGACAGCACTTTCCTCCTTATATCAAGACCTCCAACTTCTCCAACAGAGATCCCTTCCAAGAGCCATCTTGATTGGTTGTGTGCTTACTCAGAAAGACAACTTTTTGCAGAAAAGAGTCAAGAGTTCTCTTCAAAAGGTTTGTATATTTTCTTGAAAAAAGTAAATAGTATTTCAACCAAATTAAATTCAGATAGTATAAATATACTAAAAATATGTTATTTAATTCCTCAATTAGCAAATCATTTCCTGTCTTTAGGCGACAGTGTATATATCCCTTGGATTTTTGAGGGGGTTCTCAGCTCTGACCTGCATGACTTTAGAATTGTAAAGTTGAGCCAAATTTTATTAGACTATTTTTTCCAAAAGTAATTTTAGAATTATGTATATTCATTTATAAGTACATTCTGAGAACAAATTATAGCTAAACAAAACAGAATTTAAATGCTATGTCTTCCTGAACCTCCAGGGCAGGAAGTTAATACACTGAGTTTGTCATTAAGTTTTAGGGCTAGATCAGGAGTTGACCCAGCTCCCTGTGGGAAGAGTTGACTTTCTGTTTATCATATCGTGCCCAGCCCTGACTGGGTACACCACAGGTTTTTAGTAATTATTTGCTAGCAAATCATACATTGCAAAATCATTTCTCTTTTACTGTGAAGGTTAAGTGACACAAGGAAGAATCACAAAAGTCAAGTACTTCAAACTTAAAATTGTGGTCCAGAGCAACTGTGAGTTATAACTCAGTTTTCTACTGTGGGATTTTAGTGCAGTTCATTGCAAAAATGATACTGGATAAGAGGAGGCCATTCATCTGGAAAGTTCTGTTATGTCTGTTTATTTTCATTATCTTAATAGGAAATCAAAAGTGGCGAGAACCTATCCTGAGAAGTTTTTCATGTTATCTTCTTTTAAATACTGCAGCATTTAATTTTTTAAAATGTTTATACTTTTTTGATTATACATTTCTTTTTCTAATAATAATTTCTCAAATCCTTGTTCAATAGAAATGTGACTACACACAAATGCTTATTATTAAATTCATTTAGTTTTTACATTAACATTTTCTGAGAAAAAGGTATGTTAAAAAAATTGCTTTTGCAACAACCTATTGAGTTGTTCTCCTAACCCCTAAGAAAGTTGGATGACATAAGCTGCGACATAATATAACACTGACTGCACAGTGGATACACTACATGCACTGCGATAGTACCTAGGGCTTTCTTAAGTGTTTTGCCCAGACTTCTATTTTCTCACTGCCAGTTGAGCAATCCTTGAAATCCTGCAAATAGACCGGTTAATAGGTTGATGAATATGCTAATTCAGTTATATTCAGCTCTTTGTCCTCATGTAATATTTACAGCAATACAAACATAAAACATGAATGGTGTTTGTACAGGCAGAATAAACAAAGTGATCTATATTAGTGATAAGGAAGCAAAAGAGAAATTTGGGTGCCCTCTGTCTCCCTTCTCTTATTTTGGCTTCTTAGAATTTATAATAAAAGGACATCAAGGTCCTAAGAAAGAACTTACTGCAGAGGCTTTGGAGTTTGAGAGGTTGGAAACTTTATCCAGCAGCCAGGAGCAGACAACAAAGGCCTTTGCAGCAGCAGACAGCAAGATTTGCAAGAAACCTGAACATGGTCAAGTCTTTATTTCTAGTGCAGCACGGATTTAACAGGGAAATTGGCTCATTGAGTTTCTTTTATCTTACAAGCCCCTCAAAGCAATGTATCAAATGCTTTTGTTTTTTAAAAAAGAGGGTGGATTATTTTCCCCTCCAGAATGTAGAAAGGTAGCAGCACAATTTTAAATTGTGACCAAGATTATTTCCAATTTCTTTCTCTTTTTCTTTTTCTTCTGCCTTCTCCTTTCTTCTGGACAAATTAAACTGCTGTTGCTGTGCTCTGACTAAGGGAACAGAACCTTCTCTTTTAGAAAATTTAGAGTAACAGATCCATAAGCTGTGCACTATATTAGGTATGCATTATTTTAGTGAATTTGTTTTATAAACTTTGTGCCCTTGAATATCACAAAATATTTTGTTCTGTTCTGTTGGATTTTTGGTACTTAGGGTATGTGAAATGAGAAAATTTTGCTTAGAGCAATCCACTTTGGCAGGGATCGGGAGGTAAGCCTCGGGAGGCTGCTGAGGGCAGGAGCAAGCTCTTCACTAAGCAATTGAGAGACCTTACGAGCCCTTACGAGGCCAGGAGGAAACAAGAAAAGCCTGTAAGGTCTCATTTTAGTTTTTCTGTAAGAAATAAGAAGTTAACTTTGGGGTAAAACGTGATGCACCTCACATGAGCTGAAGAAGGTGGCTGTCTTAAAATGAGGAGTCTTCCGATCTATGAGCATGGAGTGTCTTAGCTCACTTTGATCTCTGTTTTTCCCAATGACATTTTCTACTACTTAATACAATATTGTTATCCTTTTGCTGTTAAAAGTATTTCAAATGTTTTATTCTTCTTAATGCTATTGTCAGTAGATTTTTAAAATTTTATTTCACAATGGTTGATTCCTAGGTGATAAAACTAAGTTTTGTATTGATCTTGTGCCCCTTGTTTGTTGGTTTTCTTAGTTTAGTTTACAGTGACTTTGTTGAGGGCTTCTTCACATAGGATTGTATCCTTTGCAAAGAGAGACTTCCTTCTGTTTATTTCTTTTGTGAATATTTCTTGAAGCACTGGCTTGAAACTCAAGCATTATATCAGAGAAAATATATTTCTGCGGGCTATTATCTATAGAAATAAAGTTTATATTTAATTCTGTGAGGACATTAAATATTAAATATTTCTCAGATTTTGGGACTGGGTTTGCACTCCAACTATTCAGGCACCCTCATGGGTTGCATTCCACATAAACGTGCCCTGAATGCACACGTGCCACCAACTTTGAAGGCTTCTCTGCACCTGTTTCCCATGTCCAGGAACTTTCTGTTCTTTGTCTTGAAATATTTCCTGCATGGCTTATGCTATTTGTGCCTATCCTTCCTTTGAGCAAATAAGGATGAAGACAAATCTTTGCATGGACTAGAAATTTGCATAAAACATTTGGTTCTTCACAGAGAAAATCATTACAGAAATATTCTCCAGCAAAATAAACTTAAAACCCAACACTGGAAGTTGCCATTGATTTATTGGTACATTTTAGATATCCATATTGATCACATTCATTACAGGGAATTTGCACCTGTACATGATCCATCTTGCTTCTTCTTGTTTTATTTTCTTCGTTTTTGCATTCTAGACTCTTCGATACCTCTTCCCCTGCTCATTTACAAAAGCTTAGCTTCCATGTTTCTTTGCCATTCCCTTCCTTTCTTTCCCCTTAACTTCCCCCATTTCCATTCTCCTTTGAGCATTTTCTTCCTATTTCACAAATAGATATTGTGAATATAATAGATGTATACATTGTGGTCCTTATTACACTTTCAATTTATTATACCAGAGAAACAAAGCAATATTTATAATTTGTGTCTGATATATCACACTTAAAAATTTGGTTTTATTAGGCATGGTGGTGCATATCTGTAATCCCAAGTCATAGGAGGCTGAGGCAGTAGGATCAGCTCAAGTGTGAAGCTAGCTGGAAATGAATTCAAAATCAACCTGAATTGCATAGTGAGACCTTGTCTCACAAAACCACCAAAAACATGATTTTGAATTGCATCCATTTACCTGGGAACATTGTGAGTTTATTATTTTTTATGCTTGAGTATTCAGTATCCATTCATTGGTTGACAAGATTTTGGTCTTTTGTAAGATTAGCAATTGCAAATTGTGCTGTTATAACTGTGGACTGCATGTATCATTGAGGTCAATGCTTTTTTATTAATTTTATTGAGAAACAAATAGCAATGAGACAGTTTCAAAACGGATTAATAGGACAGTTTCAGTAATTAATGCATTGCATAGTGTTGTCTTCATAGTGGTTACTCATAGTATGAGATGCAGACATGATATCCTGTCCAAACACTTACTAGTGCAACTTTTTCTTCTCATTGGTTTAAGAGCACATAGCTGTATATCTATCCAAACTATTTTGTATATACAGATACAAAACGGTCCTTCATTTGTATCCCCTTTTTTGTTCACTTTTCTCAGGGATGAGTATTTCATTGCCATTGAAATATTGTAGGTGAGTGGATTCAACAAAATAATCCAATGTAGTCCAGTGGTCCATAATACTAGTGGGTTACCCATAGGACTGGCGATGACAGAAGTTGTTGACTTGAGGACTGTCTCTGTAAGGAGCTGGCACATATACATAACACCTCTTAACTCCTGCCTTCCTTCTTTATTTGATCTCTTATTTGAGAAACATTTCCCTACCTTATATTACATCAGCTATTTTCCTTTTTATTTATATGTTTGCTTTTTTATTATTATGTTACAAATGTGTAACATGTCAGCTTGGGAGGCTGTTTTATTTCATATATATATATATATATATATATATATATATATATATATATATGAAAATATTATTTACCAAAACCTATATTGAAAATCGAACCCTCAACTTTGGGTATATTAGACCAGTGCTCTACCACTGAGCTCTATCTGCCCTATTTCTAAAATTTATTATTAAGAAGCACCTTTCTTTATAGTTCATGCACCTTTGCCCTCATTCTTCGATTAATGTTAAATATGTGGAGGGAAAATAAGTCGAAGAATAATTTTGAGGCTCAATATATTCACTAGACAGCATTTTATAAATGTTAGCTGAGATCATTCCTTTGAGGGAACTTAAATAATGAGAATTTAATCTTTATAAAATTGTATCAGCATTGAATTTTATTTTTAAAAAGTTCATTCCAATATTTCTTTATCTTAGTAGCCAATTTTTGTTATTTATTGATATTAATAAATAAGCTTTCTTTACAAAATTTTGTTTTCACTTGTTATTGATGCCTTTGTTCTTTTGTTGTATTATGTAGTATATAGTTTTCTTTCTGATTTTTAAGTATATGTGAAATTTTTTTCCTGAGGATTTAATTAACTCACTGTAAGTTTTATTTTAAACTAACATAAAAATTTTAAATATTTGTGGGGTATCATGCTATGTTCTAAATGTAATATAGTTCAAATCGAGGTATGCATATCTATTTGTGCAAATATCACTCTTTTGTGGTGAAGACAGTCAATGTTGTTTTTTTCAAGCTGTTTTGAAATATCAGTATATTATCAACTAGATCTTATTAGGTTGCTTTTTTAAAAAAAATATTTTTTTATAGTACCGAGAATTGAACTCAGGACCTTGCTCTGGGCAGGCAAGCACTTACTCTACTGAGCTGTCTTCCCAGACCTTAGGTTGCTTTTCTTTGCTTTTTTTATTTCATGAGACTGGGGATCGTTCAAACTCTGGCTCTTGCACCTGCCAGGGAAGCACATATTCCACTGAGCCATTTCCCCGTTCCCCATAGGTTGCTTTTAATATAATTGATAATGTTATTGCCATAAGATAGTTTTCATTGTAAATGACGCTTTTATTTTCTTATGCTTTTACACAAAAGTTCTTCCTGGGTTGATATCTAATTAATATTGACTTAATTAATTAATTAATTAATATTTTTAGGGAAGGATCTACAGGTGTTTGGGGTCTCACTACTACATCAGACTCATAGTGATCCGCCTGTTTACAGCCTCTCTAGAGCTGGGATTAGAGACACACACCACCACGCGCAGGCTCAATTGTCCTCTTGGGAGCCCTGGGGTGGAGCTGGCCCAGCAGGCCCAGCGATCAAACCCGCAGTCTCTGCAATGCAGGTGCTTTAATCCACTGAGGTATTTGGCAGCCATAATATTGATTTAACTTAATTTTTATGTTGAAGTGAGTTCAGAGACTGTCTTTTTCACTAAGAACTACTCCCCTAAATTTAAGACCATGTGAAATAGTTTTGCATCTGTTAATCAGACAAGCTGATTTTTTTTAACTGTTGCTTTTAATAATATACTCGTTGAGCAACCCCTTGGTATATACAGAATTTAAGTGAGCATAGCTTTAGCTGAAGAGTAAACATAATCATTGCTACATGGAGAGTATTTGTAGTTACTTAGTATGAACAGTTTCTTAACAAAACAGCTAAATAATATGTGGTTCCTGTAAATTACAGATAGAATCAACAGAACATCTTGAAGCATACATTTGATAAAAGGTTTTTTGAGCTAAAGCATGCTATATTTTAGGTATCATATAGTATATATGATATCATATATTATATAGATATACTATATATTTTACATACATATTTGGAGAGAGAAAAAAGAAGGTACAAAGAAACAAAGGAAAAAAGAAAAATAGGAGACAGTCATATTTATTACAAAAGGTTCTTTAAAACTTGAATTACTTTATCAAAAGTAAGTAGGTAGAAAACATATTTAAACATCAAGCACCATATAATATGTATTACTACATGATAAAATTCAGATAAAATATTTTCTGAATTTTAAGTGATAATGTATTTAAAGAATCAAGGTCAATTAATTATTCTTTACTGGATGAAATGCTGGAGTATATAAAATTTTGAAATCAAGTGATTAAGAGGTTGCAAAATAGGTGGAATAACATACTGCCAACGTAATTTCAAAAATCACAAAAATTGATATGAATTGAAAAGGGCCATGAACAATTTTTGTTTCTTAAGAAACATTTTTTGATCTTAAAGGTACCCTGACTAAATTTCATAGTCAAACTGACGGCTGAGCTCTATCATGCTAACAGGACACTTTTTCATTAATACAATCCTGTTTTGCAGTGTTTTTTTTTTTTTTTTTTTTTGGCTGAACTGGGGATTGAACTCAGACCCTTGCGCTTGCCAGGAAAGCACTTACTCTACTGAGCCAACTCCCCAGCCCCCCTGTCATGAACTTTAAGCAAGCTGAATTTGATTATAAAATTCAGAAGTGTACACACTTAGAAGAAGATAGTAGGACACAAGTTCATAATTAGAATAATTATAAAAACATGTGCCTATTTGAAGCCACTGGTTATATCTTTCCTAGATACTGATAGTTCAGGAGGCAGAAAAATTCGTATATGGTCCTGATGGAATTTGGGACTCAAGTGGGGCACTTAGTTTATTGCATAGCTAGTTATTTCCTGTAAAGAAGAAAAAAATAATTCCAAACAGGAGTTTATATTGTGAAAATGAAAATCTAAACTTCATAAAGTTGTCAGTATTTAAATTTATGGAGCAATCCTCTTTAGAATTTTGTTATTGTTTTTCCTTTTTGAGATTTAAACTCCTCTTTCAAGGACATTCAAGTTATTTTTGTTTTTAATTTTAAGGCAAATAGAAAAATAATAGATAAGACATTAGAAATGATACACAATTTCAAAAAAGAAAAAAGATGATAGATATTCAACTGTGGTTATTTTCTTTCTTTCTCTCTTTCTCTCTCTTTCCTTCCTTCCTTCCTTCTTTTTTTGGTGGAACCAACGATTGAACTGAGGCCCTTGCACTTGCCAGGGAAGCATTTATTCCACTGAGCCATCTTCTTGTGGTTGTTTTATTACACATTGTTGTCTTCAGTGTAGTTGCTTAGATTACCAGACATAAGCATGTAAAGTTGCTCAGGCTACAATTTTAATTATTAAATTCTATTTTCAAAATCCAATAGAAATTAGTAACACACTCATGATATCTGTCCTGTATATATACATACATGAATTTTTCCTTTCAATTTTTCTTTTCTCTTTCCCTCATCCCACTTTATTCTTTCTTTTTTTTTTTTTTTTTTTTTTTTTT
>PVKA01013983.1:35000-53594 GCA_004027165.1 Ctenomys sociabilis | reverse complement strand
CTTTTGTAAGTTTCGGACAAATAAAACTGTGAAAAATATGTGTGTAGTATGCTTTCTTACATAGCTTTAATGAAGACAAATACTAACTCTCTGAGGATAGTACTAGTTTTGGAGTTAGTCAAAAACTGTTTGGCATTGCCTAATAAAAAATTGAGGAATATATTTTTATTACAAATGAAGTGTGGGGAAAAATTAAGCATGTGTGTTTTGTGATAAGGCATATTTTCTAATATGGCTCCCACAGGACACTAAAGTTTATTGGCACTCATCTGTGCAGGGCAATTTTATTTTATTTTATTTTTGTATTTTAGGGAAGGGTCCACGGGATGTTCAACATCTCAGTACTATATCGGACTTATAGTGATCTGCCTGTTTATAGCTTCCCAACAGCTGGGATTACAGGCGCATGCCACCATGCCCAGGAAGACAATTTTAAAGATGGGTTCCAAGAAAGTGTTTTAAACAGTGACAGTATTGCTGGACCTTGTGCTGGGCTTTCCAAGGTGAGTGCTTTGAAGGACCATGTCTACTTGCAGCTGCAAGTTCTGGCATCTATGTTTTTAAAAATCAGTATTATTATTTTATAGTTACATCACATTTTACAAAGTGAATTTTTATAAACTAAATTTCCCATCATTTCCTGTGTCCTTGACTCTTTCTTTGTAACTCTACTGTTTTCATTTCTCTCCTTCATAAGCTTTGCCTCTTAATGCAGGAATATTTGAAAATTCTACTGAAATTGTTTATTTTTAAGAAACTGCTTATAAAACCATTAACCAAGACCAGATTTAACACCAATTCCAGTGGCTGATCTCTGCCCCAAATGGATATATGGCCATTTGTTATGATCTTTTGTTTACTGATTTTCAAGCAGTTTTCAATCTGTATGACACTGATCCGATCCAAGCCAATTTGGATTAATTGTTCAAGTCATTTTTTGCAAGGCAGTGCATCAAATGCGTTACCAAGTCTAAATATGTAACATCTGCTCCCCTTGCCCTGCTAATTTTACAACTCTCTCAAGCAGTCAATTGCTTTGTCAACCACAGAATATGTTTTATAAGCCTGCATTATTATTGCTCATGATTCTGTCACCTGTTAGAATTTCCCTACTCAAAATTATTTGCCAGGTCTTGATAAAATACTTATTATTTGAGCATCCGATACAATTATTCTTCTAGTGGTAACACTCTGTGACTCTAGGTTCACTTGGATTAGATCTATGTAAAACCTTTTCAATGATCATAATTTAAAAGATGCAAGCAATAAAATCTGTGTTAGTCATTTTTGTTCATATCCTAGGGGAGATTTTACTCTGAGTTGCTGATTGGTGTATGCTTTGAGATTTGAAGTATTCACTTACTGCTCTTTGTCATTAGCTGCTTTTTCTCTATGTGCATTTTTCAGTTCCCCACATTTACCATATGTTAAATGGCTATTATGCTTGCAACAGCATGCCTATGGAACAGTGAAGTGTTTGAGCATGTACAGTAAGTTGGCTTATGTAGCCTTTGCATAGATTATAGTTTTTGATGTTTCTGTCATGTCATTGATGTATGTGAGCTGTGCTTAAAAACATTTTCTATCAAGGAGTTGGAAAGTAATTTTTATGCATATAAACTGAGAAAGCTTGCTTTATAATTAATTTTGAAACAAACTGAAGAAGATACCATATGAACAATGCATTTTTAAAATTTAAATCCTTAAGTCATTGTGTTTACTGATATAAATTAGATAAATATGAAAATTTTGCATTGAGTACCTTTGCACTGATTAAAACATACTATTCTTTTGCTAACTTATGTAAGTATATATTCTTAAATTAACAGACTAAGAATATAATTGACATCGTTTGTTGAGTCATGTAATTAAGAGCTTAGTTATGATTTATCAAGGATTATTCAAGTATTAATTAACTGACAGCTAGAACATTGCTTTTGACATTCTTAAATTTCCTTTGCTTAATCTTATATACGTTATAGATTAGTCAGTTTTTCCTTCTTTATATAAAATATTTAGCTTTTGAATTGTTTTGACATATGGCAAACTTCAATAAGAAGGCAGACATTTTTAGTTTTGAGAAATGTAAATATACCATTCTGTAAGAAATTCAAAAATGTTGGCTATGGAACAATGGAAACCACATGTAGCTTTTCTTCAAATCTCAATATACAAGTAACTGCTTTCAACACATCTTTTCTGTCTCCAGTTTAATATTAACTACTTGATTAAATGTTAAATGGAGCAAAGGCATTTATGTCATGCATCACTAATATTCATATTGCTCCTGAAGGATGGAAAATATTTAATTTAGGGTGTTTACCACCTTTTGTAGCTCTGATAGTTAATGTTTGCAATATCCCTTAGTTATAATCTAAAAATCTAGAGTTAGGGATTCTTTGGCTGAATAATACTATTATGTTTTAACTCTTTTTTTAAATTACTAGTGGAAACTTTATGTTCTTTCGGATCCACAATTTAGGATAAGCACATATTTGGGAAATTTTTTCAAAATAGAATAAATAAAATAAATATTAGTACATTTCTAGTTTGAATATTATCTTATAGATGCAGTGTTGTAAACTGTTTGTTGTTATGACCAGCCATCATTGACTATAATATTGGTAAAAGAAACTTACCTGCAGAATTTTAAATTGGAGTGGAAGAAATTCACATTTATATAGCAGATTTTTATGCTTTCATTTTAATATTTCCTAAAAGGTATCTGAACCTAGAATGCTACTGTTAAGGTAAAATGATTTAAATATAGTAGGATATATTTTATAAATCAATGTATATGCCTTTGGAATCAGTGACTTTAAGTCAAGAAATGGTATTGTATTAGAGGCCAGATAGATTCAGAGTAAACATGTTGAGGTTTTACTTTCTTTGTATAAATACTTAAAATGTTATACATATATCAAATGAATAAGAGTGCATTATTCTTTTTTGTATAAGTAAAATAAAAAGATTGCATTTTGCTTTCTATAAAAATATGGTAATTCTGTTTCTCAAGATGCCAACCACACACATGAAAGTTATGTAAAAGGTCAATTTCTTGCATAGTTCCAAGTTCTTAATTTATATCAGTATATTTCTGTTTCTCTGTTGTTTATAGAGATACTTATGTGTTGTTTAACATTTCTCTTTTTGCTAAATTCATGAATAATTAACATAAACATGAAAATAATTATTAGATCAATATGTATTCCTGTAACGTAACTTTTGCATTTATTAGATTTTTAAATTTTTCAATAATCAATCAGCCAAAGCACATCAGAAGATTCATTACAGAAATATTATGAACAGATATGGTCAAATGGGAAAGCTAAATCTTTCTGAAGTTTTAATTGAGAATTTGTGCAACAAAAATGTTTGAATCTTTATAATGTAGAACACGGACAACTTCATGATAAAACAACATCTAATTTACATTTTAAGTCACTGGAGGAGTCTTTGCAGAACTTAAGTGAGTTGGCTCTCTGTTCTAATTACTTCACCAGACTAGTTCATCTTCCACTATATTATTCTCAGCCAGTCTTTCTGGGATCTGGACAAAATGCACTCTCTTTATTTCTTTAAAGATTATTTTTGATAGTGTTAGGGATTGAAATCAGAGCCTCAAATATATTAAGTGCATGCTCTACCTCTGAGCTAAAGCTCTAACCCAATGTATTCTTTTTGATGTTAGTTCAATACTGTTTATTTTACTATCAAACCATATGAATAATTTGTTTACTTTGTTTCATTGCTTTCAGCTCTTTATCTCTGGAGGTGTAAGTGGTTGGATAGTGGGGCTCAATTCTGATGAGAAATGAGGATAGGTTGTTTGTCAAATCTAATAAATTCATCCTGAAATACAATATTCAAAACAATATGAAAATAAAAAATATAATAAATTTTAGGCTACCTGGTAGTTGAATAGACTCATGTGGTAAGTCATTGTTTACTGATTGCCATATATGACTGATTTGTTTGGTGAAATGTTTTTGCACATTTCAAAATCTCTAGTCATTTGGGTTTAAACTAGTAATATGGAGAATAATTACTTTTCCTGTCTTAGGTAAGACAAATATTTAAACTGAGATGTCTGAAATAAAGAGAAAATAAATCTCAGTCCTTCTCTTTTGGGTTTTAATTTACTTTATTTCACTAACTGGTTGTTGTAAATATGAAAGTGTTTTCTTTAGTTCCACTTAGAGGTAAGACAAGAAAAATAAAGAACCAGACTTCTTGTACAATAATAATAATTATGTTTGAATGACAGTATGATTGGCACAGATTTTTTAAAATTTGAAACTGCTACACAGTTCAGACTCATAGTGATCCTCCTGTTTCAGCCTCCTCAATGCTGGGATTACAGGCATGCATCACCACACCTGGTTCCAGGGCCTGGTAGGGCGTGCTTGGGGTTCTGGGGCCTGTGTAGCATGCAGTACTGGGGATTGAACTCTGGACCTTGCACTTGCTAGGCAGGCACTTAGGCCACCGAGCTATCTCTCCAGACCAAGGAGCAGAATTTATTTTTTAAGGAGCAGAATTTCTTAATTTGAAAATTAGGAGCCCTTGGCAGGGTCTCAGGAAGGGTCCCAGGACAAAATGGAGGTCACATTCATTGATATCTGTGTCTCATTGTCACTTCTGCTTGTGATTGCCTCCTCAGTCACCTATACAAGTTCGAGTGAAAGAGACCAATGAGTCGAAGGAAACACACATGAGTGATAGATTTAAAGCAACGTCTGAGAAATGATGATAAACATTTCCTCATTTCCATAAACAAATGAGCTTGCAGTGGCCTGTTCATAAAAGACAGTGTGCTGCCACATTCTGCATGTGTTTGTTAAATAATGATTGTTAGTTTTGTATTCTGGGTTTGAGTTTTCTTTGTGGTAGGTAGTACTAAAGTGGAGCAAAGTGATTTCAAAACTCAAAGTGCTGTATTTCCATTTTTAGCAAGTCTTTGGAGTTGAAGCAAGTTAGTAGTCAACTACCTAGTTTATTTGTTTGTGTTATTTGCAGGCTCTACAGATGAGTGAATCTGGATGTTGTTGAGATTGTTTTAAATCTACGAAATAATTGCGTGCCCTTTTCAGTCTTAAATCATAAAAAACAACCTAAATATTTTAAAAGTTGGAATTAAATTAGTTTTCTAGCTGGGCATAGTGGTGCGTGTCTATAATGCTGGCGCTTCAGGAGGGTGAGGTAAAATTGCAAGTTTGAATCCAGTGTAAGCAATTTAGTAATACAGCAAGAATGTATTTAAAAAGATTAAAAATAGAGGGCTGGCCAAATAGCTCAGTGAATTAAAGCACCTGCAAGCAGGTGCAGGGGCCGGGGGTTCAATCCCAGGGCCTGCTGTGCTGGCCTGGCCCCAGGGCGCGCTGAGATGGTGATTGAGACTGGAAGTGGTAGCACATGCCTATAATCCCAGCTCTTGGGAGGCTGTAAACAAGCAGATTACTGGGAGTCTGATCTAGTAGTGAGATCCTGTATACACCCCCCCCAAAAAAAAAGATTAAAAAAAGAGATGGGGCTTAGGGCATTGAAACTCAGTGCAAAGACCCAATGTTTAATCCTTAGTACAGGGGTGCCAGGGAGATAGCTCAGTAGAATAAGCATTTGCCTGGCAAGCACAAGGGCCTGAGTTCAATCCCTGGTTCTGCCAAAAAAAATTTCTTGGTACAGAAAAAATAAAACTTTCCTAGGATATTCATAGATACTATCTTCATTAAATCCATTTGAAGTGATTATATTCTATTTAGTTCTGGAAGACTGAAGGGGCAGTTTTAAAAAATATTTTCTTCAAAGTATATAGGTCACGTTAATATATTTTATTCATTTAAAAATTATGAGGATCTTGGGGGCCAGGGAGATAGCTTATCAGAATAAGTGCATGCCTCGCAAGCGATACTTGGTACCACCAAAAATAAACAAACAAACAAATAAACATTATGAGGATCTTTCCAGTAGGCAAATTTTAATCTTAGTTTCATTTGTAATTGAATTATATTTCTTTTATTAAATGATCAGCATGTGAAATATATAGAGCCATATATGTGCAGGACTGTTTAGGTGCATAGGAAGCCTGAAGGAAAAGTGATATGGGAATAAGTAAAGGGTGACCAGTTCAATTATTGATCTTGCTCCTTACTGTGTCATTCTTTGACATTTTCCAGGGTAATTAGTAAGTGTAGAAACCTCAAGATAAAGGACGGAGTGGACTCTGTTATTAATTTTCAGGCAAAAAGAATAACACAGCTCTGTCTCTTTATCCAGAGCAGGGAGTGGTTCCTGTTATTTAGGGAGCCTGTGCAGCTTGGAGGGTAAAGAGTGGTGCCTGGGACTTGGGTTACCTACTCAACCAATCACTTTGTCTTAAAACTGAAGCTTGGAATATTCATATATTCACAAGAGCATAGGGAGAATGAATTACCAGAGTTGGTGACATATGAAGCACACTCACTTCTACCGTAGCATTCTTGGTAAGGCTCAAGGAATGGGAAGGGGAAATATTCAAGAAAGAGGACTACAGTTGGCTGGAGCACAGGCAGAGGAGGACAGGGAGCAGATTTGTCAGGCATTCATTTGCTAGGGAAGTGATATATGTGGAGATGCTTCATTCAACTTTCCACCCATTGAGATTGAAGTGGTAAGTGGCATCATTAGTGGGCAAGATAAATAAATATGTGGTAGTCTGGAAATCAGAGGCAGGATCTGAACTTGTGATAGATGCTAGGAGTTGGTGAGGTGCAGATCTATCTGAAGTCACAGAGTGCATGGGATTGCATGGTGGATGGAAGAGCACACAGTGCAAAGAGCAGAAAGTCTGGAGAAAGCCCAAGGAACATCCACATTTAATAGCCAGGAAGAAAAGAGCATCCATGAATGTGGAACTGGCAAGGGAAGGTAAAGAGGAAGGAGAAAATCCTATAATTGGCATTTTGGAAAGCAAGGAAAAACATGTCTGAAAGATAAGAAATAGTCCTGTGTGTCAGTGCTGCTAAGGTCAAGTTCGAGGAACCTGTGCTTTTCTACTGGACTTAATTTCAGAGGGTCTTCTGTGTTATATGAAAAGGCCTAGAGAAGAAGTGTAGGCAAAAACTCCACCAGGCACAGGTTTAGAATAAATAGGATGTGAGGATCTAGAGTTAGAGGTTAATTCTTTTGAAAAGTTTGTGAAGTGAAGAGGAAGGGCAGAAACTTGAAAGTATGTGGGTCCTGAGATTTAAATTTTTATTTAAAAAAATACCTATAGGAAAGCACCAGTAAAGAAAGAGAGGTTGGAGATGAAGAGGAGGTTGACCATTAGCTATTATTGTAAGATTTCTGAGAAAACTAAGGGGAGAAAAGGTAAGCCCTCAGTGCAAGGAGGGATTCTTGCTTAATAATAAGGGAACAGGAGAAGGGTAGATGGCATGGTCCAGGGACAGAAAGACATTCAGGTAACTCCCACCTGCTTCCAGTTGGGGGTGAGGTGGAGGCAGAGAACTGCAGCAGCCAATGGAGAAGCCAGAGAAGGCTTGCACGCTTGTGGAGCGTGGGGAGCAAGCGGAATGGAAACTGCACTTGCCAGAGAACTTTACACATTTTCTCTCTGTAGTGAGAGGCAAAATCTTGAGTTTTGGAGCATAAAAATTTTAATTAATATATTAATTAGTTTACATCAGGGCTTAAACACAGTACCTTTGCACTGTGTTATTATTTCAGGCTTTTTGAGTGCTGGAATTACAATTATCATGTCTGCTATGGATTTTTTCATTTCTTTTTCTTTTTCTTTTTTTTGTCTTTTTGAGACAGGGTCTCACTATGCAGTTCAGGCTGGCCTTGAGCTTACTTTGTAGCTCAGGCTGGTCTTGAACTCACAACAATCCTCCTGCCTAGCCTCCCGAGTGCTGGGATTACAGGCCTGCGCCACCATGCCCTGCTTAAGGCTGGCTTTAATGTAAATTTTTAATAGTATATAAAACATAAAACAAAAAACAAAACTTTGAAGAGTAGAGTAGTTCTACTCCATTATGGAATAAACTCAAAGTCACCAAAAATCCAGAAAAAATGGATACATTCATATGCTCCTTAAACAAGAAGAAAAAAAATCCAGATATGCAAGGAAAGTATTGTTATTGAAGAATTTGAGGGAGGAGGTTTAGGGTACAGAGAAAACATCTTCAGTTTTTTCCTTCATTAAACATTAAAATCTACTGAATTAAATTGGTGCAAAGTTTAAGTAATATGATATATATAAAATATCTAGGAGAGTGGGTAGCCTGTGTTTAGTGTGTCAGTCAGAGAAAAGTCTTTTTATTTGTGACTTGCAGGATTTACAAATTTTGTGGACAATTTTATGAATTATCTCTTTTTGAATTTGTATAGCAATTTTGAGAGTATAGCTATTTTCACAATGTTGGTTCTTATATCCAGGAGCATGGAATATTTTTCCATTTTCTCAAATCCTTTTCAATCTCTTTTCTCAGAGTACAATAATTTTCACTGTATAGATCTTTTAGGTTCTTTGTGAGATTGATTCCTAAGTATTTCATCTTTTTGGATATCATTGTGAAAGGTGGTTTCCCTAATTTCTCTCTTAGTGTATTCATTGTGTACAAAAAAACGCTACTGATTTTTGTGTGTTAATTTTATATTCTACTATGCTACTGAATTTTATGATTCAATCTACAAGATTCTTGGTGGAGTTTTGGGGTCCAACATACTATTAGTGTACCTCACAGAGCTAGAGAAAACTTTCCTCCAATTTGTATTTGGACCCAGAAGAGACTCAGAATATCATATCAAAAACAATCCTGGTAAACAAAGGAAAGGCAGGTGGTATCACAATCCCTGACGTGAAATTAGACTATAAAGCAACTGTGAAAAGATCAGTGTGGTACTGGCATACAAACAGACCTGAGAATCAGTGGAACAGATTTAAAAATGCAGATACAACTGCAAACACACTCAGCCACCTTATCTTTTGTAAAGAGCCCAAACAGGCTTATTGGAGAAAAGATAGCCTCTTTAGTAAGTGGTGCTGGAAAAACTGGCTTTCCACATGCCAAAGGCTAAAACTAGACCCATGCCTATCACCATGCACAAAGCCACAGTTAAAGTGGATCAAAGATTTAAATATTAAAACAGAAACACTAAATCTTCTAGAGGAAAACATAAGTAGAAATTTTAAAGACATCGGGGTAGAAACAGTTTACAAACAAAAATCAAACTACATGGGAAATACTTCAAAGAATGAACAACTGTGATCTCATCTTTTCGAAAAGTTTCTGTACTTCAAAGCAAATTTCTAACAGAGTAAAAAAGAAAACCAACAAACCTGGAAAAAATTGTAGTCAACTGTCCTTCAGAGAAAGGCCTTCTATCTAGAATATATAAAGAATTAATACAAATCAAGCTTCCCAGATTCAAAGACCTAATCTAAAAATGCACATCTGAGATGAATATACACTTTTCAGGGAAGAAATACAAATGGCAAGTAAATATATGAAAAACTGTTCAGTGTTATTGGTCATTCAAGAAATGTAAATTAAAACAACACTGAGATTCTATCTTATCTCAGAAAGAAAGTCTAAAATCAAGAAGTCAGCCAATGACAAATGCTGAAGAGGTTGTGGAGAAGAAGGAACACTTCTGCACTGTTGGTGGGTGCAGACTGATACAACCACTATGGAAATCAGTGTGGAGATTCCTTCAAAAGCTAGGATTGGAGATCCCATTCAAGCCAACTATTCTCCCCTGGGTATTTTTCCAGAAGAACTGAAAACCTCATACCAAGGTAATATATATGTACCCATGTTTATAGCAGCATCTTTTAGTATTATAACTAAATCCTGGAAACAACCCAGATCCCCATCAATGGAATAATGGATAAAGGAAGATGTGGTACTTTTCCACAATAGCGTATTATTCAGCTATAAAGCAGGATAAATTTAAGTCTTTTGTCAGTAAATATGTGCAACTAGAGAGCATACATTTAAGTGAAATAAATAAGACTCACATGTGCAAACATCATATTGTCTCCGTAGTGTGAGACCCTGAAAGAGAACAAATGGAATTGGAAAGATACAATGGACACTGATAAAGGGAATGTACTTATTCTAAAGGAAAATGTTACTGAGTTGAGGAGAACAGGAGAGTAAATGGGGGAGATTTATATATTTATGTAAGTAAGATGTTATGGACAATTGCACATTTCTGCTGGTATATGGAAAGCAGTTAATGCTTTAATTTTTTCATCTCCTTTTTTAAGCTCTGTACTTTTCTTTTCTTAATTTCTTACACATTTCTTTCTTTTTTTCCTTCCTCTTCCAATTTTACATGTATATATCTGGTAATATGAATAACTGTTTGGAAGACAATGTTATGTATTACAACAAGTACTGTGAAATTCATACTACTTTAAGTGAAAATCTGTATAACTTGTAATTTTTTTTGTTTTAATTCTATTTGTACTCTTTTTAAAAAATGAATGATCTGTTTTTGTTTGTTCATCTTGTGGTTTGTCTTTTGAGATGGGTTTTGCTATGTAGCTCAGGCTGGCCTTGAACTCTGGGTGGCCTCATTGTCACATGATATTCTGCCTCAGCCTCTTGAGTTCTGGAATTACAAGCACTGGTCACCATGTTCTGCATGCCTGTTCTATCAAACCATAAACTTTAAGTGAGCACCCACTCATAACTCAGGGCCTTGAGGAGGACCACAAATTCCAGGCAACCTGGGAAAGTTACCAAGACCCTATTCCCAGACTGGGAATGCAGTTCAAAGTGAAGGCCCTTGATTCAATCCCCTGTACAGCATAACAAAGAAATAAGTGAATAATAACAGTTAAAAATCCTCAGTGCCTAGTGCTGTGCTTGGTACTGTGGAAATAAGAACAGTGCATGGTGGGCTTAAAATATGTTTCCTGGTAAGCAGTTTACCAGCACACACTGCTATAGTTCTTTTGTTGTTCAGTTGAATTGACTGTAAGGTCTCTTGGTCTCTTAGTGGTGAGTACATCATAGTCTTGTGTACATTTTATTTGTTCTCCTCTTCCTCTTCTAAGTGAGATACATGCATTGCCAACTTTATGATCAATTGATGTAAAGGAATCTGACATAGAAATTTACAGTCACAAATAGCTTATGATGAGTATAGATAGAAAACATTGCAAGCATTAGCCATCTTGGGGAACTAACCCTTGGGCACAGCTTTTCAAGGCTGGCTGCTTGCTTTTCCCTAAATAGCACCCTGACTTGGTCAAAAAGTTCCACATCTTTTTATGACCTTGCCTGTGTTTCCTGTGGTTTCTCCTCGGGCATATCCTTTATATTTTTCAGAGTTGAATTTCTGACATTCATAATGGTTTAGATTTCTCAAAGATTCTTGAAACACTTTTTTCTAGTAAAATTCACAATTTGATGTCTAAGCTTTCTTCTCAATCAGTAAGAACAACAATATTCTCTGAAATCAATAATAGGTCACTGGCCACAGTGCAATATAACTTCAATAGTTCCTATGCCACTCATTTTTAGTGAATTTAATCTTTCTCTTCTTTTTTTAAAGCTTGTTTTATAAAATAAAAGGAATTTATATGATTGTGTATGTATAGTTAAGAAAATGAAGTCATACAAGTAAAACTCTTCCTTTTTTTTCCTCAGCATCTTCCATTTCTTTTCAGTTCTGGGGACTGAGCCCAGGATCTTATGTATCAGAGAACATGGTGTGTGTTTAAACTTAAAAGTATTTACTAAAGTAAAATACACATTGCCATTAATGTCCCTTAAAATAACCATTTCATCCTTCTTACCATTATCTAAAATGTAGTTCTGAATTTTCTTGTTAGTTACACTGTTGTGGCTGCCTTCATGTTCTGACTTAATGCAAAACACTTACTGTCCATGATAATTTTGACTTTGGCAAAGAATCATAAGTAGCATGATGCCAAATCTGGAGAGCAAGGCAGCTGAGGACACAGTGTAGTGCTCTTGTGAGCATGTCTTTCTGTTGGATGACACTCGTAGCAGCATTCACTATATTTTTGATGATACCTTGTAAAGGCTCTCGTGAAAGAAGACTTATAAACTGCTTCATAAAATAGCAATAATGATGGGCATAGTATGCTTGAAGTGAAGGGCATTAGGACAATGTGTCTGTCACTGCAATACTTTTAAAAATATGTAAATAATCATTATATTTTGATCATTTATATGTATATAATTACCTTGTTACACACATCACGTTATGATATATTTTTCTCTTAGAAATGCCGTCCACAACTCCACAAACCATAGTTGGACTTATCCTATAAACATTCACCAGACCTGTATTTACTAATACAGTCTAGGGAGGCTGTAGCCACATGAAGAGCAGAGGCCACGTCTAGCTTCATCACGTCCAAGCACATACTGTTTCTTAACAAATGTTTGCTGGTCACTAATAGGATTCTAAACTTTGGGAGAGTGAAAAGTCTCTGAAATTATGCCTTTGATTCAAGAAGTGATCATCTGGCATAAATTTCTACAGTTAAGAAACAACAAGGAAATAGAAGAAAATTTGATATGACTACGCTAGAACCTTTTTCTATAATCCATCCTGGCGAGGTAGAAGAAGTATTATATATATAATTAAAAATTACTTATAAATGTACTGTTTAGGAAGGTTAATCTTTCATTCCATGCATGGATTTACTCATCCGATGATCTGTTTATCATTCTGGCAAAGGCTAGTTACAATAATGCTAAGTTCTTAAGAGGAGAAACTGGACTTGGATTCAACTGGCCTTTTTTTTCCTTTAGTGGCCAGCCCTGGAACAATTTAAACCCACTTAAACTTCCTGCAATCAAATCATCAAAGCAGCCAACTCTGAAGAAATAATGAAAACAAAACTGTCCTATACTTAATTTAATATTTTCCATCTTATAAATTAGATGTGATTGAAGCTAAAAAAGATACAAGGCTTAGTGAAAGTTTTGAATGATAGAAGATAGAATATGATCTCAGCTATAATTACAGCATTGCTAAGTTGAGACTATAATTTAAGGAGTTAACCTTCATATTTAAAATTTGAGGGTTTTATATAAATGAAAGAATCCATAAACAATGATGACATTCTAAAGAGGAAAGAAATGAAAAGCAAATAGCATTGCTAACTATTCTATTATTATAGTAAAGAAGGACCAATTTATCTCTAGGACTCCTTATGATACAGGCATAGTATGCCCAGGAGCTTCTGGCCATCCGTGCTCTTTAATCTCCAATACTGGTTACAGCAGAATTTATAATCAGTTGAGAGTCTGATAGACTGACAACAACCTCTCTGCTCCCATTTTTATCTTCATGGTTGCTTATTTATTGAAGGAGCATGATATTTATTCTTAATTATATGCTAATCATAATTACTAAGGAAATTGCTAGTTAGCCTGTCTGCATTAGAGAATCAAGAGGGAGCTCATGATAGAAACAAAACCATTTCATTAGAAAACAAAAGAAATTGGAATGGAGCACACTTTGATAGCATTATTATTTGGTTTCTGACAAATTATTATTAATAAGTTGACTAGAAATTTTCAGTGTACATATATAAAATCAAGTTGTTGCAACATGCAGATCAGTTTTCTATAACCTAAGAGTACTGGGAAAGTTCCCACAGAGGTCAGTGGTAAATAGAGGTTGCTCTACCCCATAACAGCCAGTGCTAATTTAGCTCATCTTCTGATCTCTTCTTGCATTTTTGTTTTTATGTTTCTTGTCTACTTTCAGTCTCTGGCATCTCTGGCATTCTTTTCTCCATTACGTTCATGGAACGTTTTGATGGGAATAAAATTCTGTCTAGTGATTCTTCCTGGGATATTTACATTTACTTTATCTCTAACTGGAAAATTAGAGTTTTTTTGCTTTTTGGTCTCTGCTCAATTTTGAATTTGACTTTTTTTTTTTTTTTAAAAAACTAAGGAATGCTATACCAGTACCTCTAAAAATAGACTGTTGCCTACTTTGCCTCCTGGAGAAATAAATTCTGGATTTGAAATGAAAGACATTATGGAAAGAATAAGACTTCTGGCAAGTCAGTTGTAGCAGAAAATAGAGGTTTAGAGAAGGTTTATAAACTATTTTCCTTTTAAGGTCCTGTAAGTTTAAATAACCCTTGAAACGTATCCATGACACCATACTTAAAAGTGCTTACAAATACTAGGAAAGTGCAAAATGGACATTAAAACTGAAATGCAGCAAAATAATTTGCAGTTATTTTGCATGCAATTCTGAGAAACCTCTCCAGATAGAATAAGAATTTAACTGATGGTAGAAAATTTATACAACAAATAAAAATAAATGTTCTTCCTCAGATAACTGATAAGAAGTAGAAAGCTATGTAGTTAAAACAAGTAAAAGCTGAGCATCATGACTAAAATGCATGCCCTTGACAAAATTAAGAAATTATTTGGAGCAGTTACAAATGGTTCTTACAGTAGACTTTAGATGATAGGGTTGTATATTCATATGATTCCCTCTTGTAATTCTTGAATGTCAGTGTCACCCAATGTTTGTCCTGTGATCATTCAGATGTGAGAATTGGCTTGGGAAGAGGGAAGATAGAAAAGCAAAGTTCACTTTACATAAAGGACCCAGAAACTTGATGAAAAAAGCCAAATACATATACGAGCAAAAGGTCCTAAATAGAATATATTTCAAAGTCATGATGCCTTGGTAGACTCTTGGAGCAGTTAGAGGTAAAGGAGTAATTAACATAAAAATAGATGAGGGAATGAAAAGAATTTAATATACTATAAAAGGTCTTCTTATGGGTCCAGTGGGCTCATCTTTGAAGTATTATTGAATTAAAGTATTTATTTTGAGAAAAATGACGTATCTCCATTTTTTTTCAAAGTTTAGTGTCATATTAAGTAGAACTGGGCCCAGGAATGTAGCTCAGTGACACATCAGCTGCCTGGCAAGCTTCAGGTACTTAGTCTGATTCCCAGTACAAAAAAAAAATCACTTGTTTCTTTTAGGGCCATTCTAATAGCTCAGCAGATTAAAGTACCTGCAAGGAGGCTCAGGGGCCAGGGGTTCAATCCTCGGGCCTGCCATGCTAGCCTCACTCCTGGAGCATGCTGAGGTATCAATTGAGACTGGGCATGGTGGCATGCACCTGTAATTCCAGCTCTTGGGAAGATATAAACAGATCACTACAAGTTCCGTCTAGTAGTGAGACCCTGAAAACCCTTTAGATCCCTAAAATACAAAAGAAAAAAAAAAAGAAAGTAGAACCAGTGGTATCAGAAGATGACTCAGGGACTCAACTCTGTAGCTTATTAAATGTATGATCTTTAGTAGAATAATAAAGTCACATTTACAAACTGGAATACTAGGACCTATCTTCCTAGTTTGCTGTGTCTCGTGGAGTAAACATGTGAATGTGCTATACAAATACTAACTAAAAATCTAATTGTAGTCTGGTATTCTCCTTTAGCTGAACCAAACTAAAATGCCATAAACAAGTACCTTATGTAATATTTTTCTGAAATTCAATAATTTCCAAGAAGGTTTAGTATGTTACCAAGGATCAAAGTGTATGTGAGAAAGGCATACTCACTGGGAATATGTGCTATATGTAGTGTGATTTAATGAATATGGTATTTTTATTGTCATTCATTGATTGGTTTTCTGGAGGTAATTATGCATTAAATGGATTTAATTAAATTTTAAACTTAGTTTTATACAGTCACTTTGGTCTCTGGAAACAATAACCAACTAAATTCTCTGAATGTTTGATCTTCTTTTGTAGTTTACTGTATCATGGTTACCCAACTTTCTCTGTCTCTCTATGTCTGTGTCTGTCTGAAGTCTGTCAGGGCTTCATGCAGACTAAGCTAGTGTTCTACCACTGAGTTATACTGCACCACGAACCTTTGCTTTTCCTAAGGAAAACTTTTCTGAGCTTGGCCTCTAAAGTGATGAAAAGAAAATTAGGCATTTGTTGTATGTATGATTTGCTGAGTCAAAACAAAAATACTGGTATAGTAGGTATAAAATTAGACTTATTTTTTTCAAATTAATTGCATCAATAAAACAACTAAATAGATTTTTTAAAGATATTGATTAAAATATAAATGGAACTTTTGGCTAATATGGAGAGGATACTGCCTTAAGTTCAGTCTTGTTCTATGTTTAACATTTTTATTTAAAATATCTGTATTTCCATATCTTAAGATGTGTCTTTCCTACTGTGACAAGTTTCTGAATTCTCATACTGCTCATTCCATATGAATAGCAGTATAAAATTTGTTTACAGTCATCAACACAGTTTAATTTCAGGTTAAAATTATGGTCTTTCTCATCACCAGAAAACTTTTAAACTCAAACTATTTTTTTTAAATCATTAGAGCTGCCTTTATTACTTTGATATATTTTACATGTAAGAAAAATATTAATGTTCTATAGCCCTATTCACGGTATGTGGAAAGATCTTTTTGTGGCCATGTGGAAAGGTTTTTTTGGTTTGCATTGTGAATTTAACACAATCTGCCCGTAGTAAAGACCAAGAATGTTGAAATATTAATATTTTCACAGGATAACCATGAGGATGAGCCTGTGTGAAAAGCTTATGCATTCATTACTTCACAATAAAACAGGCAAAGTATTAACAGTTTGTGATCTTTTTATGTCACATTTGGTTTTTGAAATTGCATGGGCAGAGTTAGGTTTAAGAAAAGCAAGTGAGAAAATTGTTTCTGATATTTCTGAAATCACTAAAAATAGCATGTAGTTTTAAACATTTCTTTTAGGTTTTACTTTTCCTTATATGACTTCAAATAATTACTCCTAATTATTTTAGAGGGTAACACTTAGTGGTTTTTATTGGGGGGATCATATTGATCTGATTCTGAAAGCCACTTTGCTTTCATGGCAAATTGACTGCTTCCTGAAGGAGATACCACGTTCCAAGCATGTATACACGTTGTATGACAAGTCACCATTCTCTAAAAGAAAGAGCAAAAGATGAAAGGGTACAACAACATCATGACACTGACCACAGAATATAAACTGAGCAGCAATAATGATACTTAAAAGAAAAATACAGTGAAGGGAAAAGGAATTTTAAAAAATGTGGGTCCCAGGGAATTATTTTAGGATTCAATAGAAATGTAATCCAGTAAAACAAAACAAAACAAAAACAAGGATGAAAGTCCTAAGATAAATGTGAAAAAATAGCAAGGTGGTATATTTTAGGCAAGAGAGGAATAAATCAAAAGCCATGAGAATACAAGATGTGTTTTAAAATTCAAGAAAACAATTGAGGTGTGTTTTTCTTTTGAATACTCCCTACTTGTCCAGAGTAGCCCCCTCTCTTTCCTTTTCTCTCTCTACCCCTTTTCCCAACCTTTAAATAAATCATCTGCTTTTATTTTAAACTCTGCTTCTTTAGTTCTTTAAAAAAGAGTTGAAACCTTTGCAACACCTTAAGGACAGCTGAATTGCAAAAATGTTTAGAAAAATTTGCACAAGCAAAAACACTTAAAAATTGTAGAGTTTACTGTATCACTATTTGGATTATTTCTGTTTTTTGAAAAATGACTCTAATCAGATGACCAATCACAACAAAGTAGCATTACTAGGTATAATTGAGATCCCTAGAGTTTATGTGTTGAATGCCATTAGAATGGAAAAGGAAACTATTAAAGACATTATCTAGAGGTAAAGACCAATCATGAGAATATATGTGGAAGGAAACTTTCTTATTATAACACCAGTAGTCCTGAAGGCTTCATAGAACATAATTGTGATTAGGCAGCACTCCTGCTGCTGGTGTAGGAGTTATAGCCAATAATAGTCCATTGACATTTATATGGTTGTGATGCTCTGACCTGAACTCATTTAACTGGTGCCCGAGTAATCACCGAATGCTTCACAATCAGTGTAATGCCAAGATAAAAATAACAAAGTTGATTAAATACAGTTAGATGTTAATATAAAATAATAAAGTTAAGTATTTCACATAATGTTGTTTCTAACAATTTGTTTCCCTCATTGAGTAACTGAATGCAATTTATAGAAAAATAGCCCTTCATATTATTTCCTAAAGTTAGGGAACATGAAAACTTAGTAAGGAATTATTAAAGCTTCACTTGCATTGTAAATCAGCTGAAAGTGAAGAGCGATAGGGGAAGGCCAGATTAGACTATTTGAATGCTATTTTTGAGTGTTTAAAAATACTGGGTCACAGGTTTTTTTTTATTATTTTAATATACTAATGATGGAATTTGATTTATTAAAACCTTCTTTTAAACACTTCCCTCCTTCAGTTCTCAAGACTCTAAAAGGTTGAATATTTACTTATTGTTTTATTAAATTTTCTTCCAAATCAAGCATTTCTCTTCCTCTCTTATTTTGTGATAATAAAGGTACTAATGGATGCTTTCACTGATGGTCCCCTACTTAAAGAAAATGAAAACTAAAAATGATTCTGGTTCTTTAAAAGTTTATCCCTATGGCACCATCATGTAAGCATACATATGGGACAGTAAAAATGGAAGACGACACATTAAATGACATTATTATAAAATGCAATACTCTTGGAATGATCCCTTATTAAATTAGGCTCTATGA
>PVKA01013983.1:0-30000 GCA_004027165.1 Ctenomys sociabilis | reverse complement strand
GTTGTGCACACCTATAATCCCAGTGCTGGGGAGGCTGAAACAGGGGGATCACTACAAGTCCAAGATGCGTGATGAGACCTTGTGCCAAATACATTAAAAAAAAGTCAAATCAGACTTTCTACACTTCAGGCTTAAACTAGCCTCCTATTGGATCCCACTGTGTTGCTTTGGAAAACCACTTTCAAGCCAGGTGTGTGGTACGTGCCTATGACCCCAACAAGAAGTGCAAATTCAAACCTAGCCCAGGCAATGTAGCTTCTTAAGGAGACCCTGTTTGCAATAGGATAACAAAGGCTGGGAATGCACCCATGCAGAGGTACTGTGTCCAATCAGAATTTCTCAGGCAATCAATATTTTGAACAAAATCCACATACTTTATTTGCAAATTGAAGATATGACACAGGGAATGCCCTGAGAGATAAAATTTTAAAATCTGAAATTCATTATGACTAAATGATATTAAGAAGTGCTTAATACATAGTAAATTGCTCAAAGATATTTGTTGATTTATTGAATGAGTGAATGAATGAATGAGTGAATATTGCTTTCACTGAAATTTCTTTTTTATATCCTTTCTTTTCTTAAACTGCCAGATCACTTGTACTTTTCCAATTGTCTTTCAGTATTTCTTATTTTCTTATCCCCTTACCTGTGCAGAAGGCCATATAAAGATAGAATAATTGCATCAAATTAGTACATATACAGAAAAAAAAAATCTAGTGAAAAAGAGTTTTCAAGTCATTCCTGGTTTAGTAGGACTTCATTTTCTATTGTCAAGTGATTAGAAAGCCTAGTTGACTAAATTTTAGAATTCAGTTAACTGGGTTTCTGTGAGCTGATATTTTCCTACCCACATTTTACAGCCCTCTTCTGCTGCTACCTGGAATTTCCTTATATGGTCCTAAAACTGCCATTTTGTAGACATAAAAAGGTGGGTGATGACCGTGCTTTAATTTGCCAAGTTGCATTATTCAACTTTGCAAATATGTTGATTAGTATAGGTACAAAGTCAAAAAAGTGGAGAAACATGTTTTTTTTAATGCAATACAAGATTAAAGTTAATAGAAGGTTTTCCAAAGTACTAAAATTTTAGAAATTCCATTATGTAGTCAAAGCAGATGAGAAAGACAATCAGGCTATTTAATGTTTTGGAACAATTATTTGATTTTAAGTGACTCACTAGCACATTACTAAAATTCTTACAATTAAATTTACCATTTCTAATATTCTCTAAATCATTGCTGTCCACTAATATGATAAAATTATTTATTAATTCTCTGGTTATGATTTTATGACCTTCATTAATTATCTTTAAACACCACTAAATCAACATAGGAAGAGGATTTATTCATTGTAGTAAATTTATGAATTCTAAGTTTCATGCCCTGCATTAAATGCAAATTGTGTATCTGTACCTTGATCAGTAACTAAGAGTTGGATGGTGATTATATCTTTGTTGATAAAGGTAAGACATTCAGATTGTAATTATTTAGTTGTCATGCTAGTCATTTATTTTCTGGCTTAAATTTCAAATTTATAATTCTGTTCATTATAACCTTATCCACATTAACCTTTGAAACCTCAGAATCAGTAAGGGCAAGGAGAAAAGATACTTCATTTGTAGTAATTGATGATGCATAGATGTCATTTTTTAATGCACAAATATGTAGAGAATGTGAGATTCTGTGAAGAAGTACATGGGCTCACTGCAAAGCATATTCTGGTGAGTAAATGTTCATTCTGCTGGAATGACAGAAGGAAAATCTATGATTCTTCTCTTTGAAGCTGAGTGGGTTATTTCCCTCCTATTAATGGAACCGACATTGAGAAAGACAATCGGATAGGGAAGACCCTAGGCTGTGTACCACGTGAGTAGTTCCCTTTCACGCCAAGATTCCAACTCCATTTTGCTACCTTGCTTTCTGATGAGTGATGATTATTACTTTCTCCTTTCAAATAGCCAATATGGACTATACATACAGAAGGAAGTCTTCTGCAGACGGAAGCGACTTCCTTCTTTGTTCTGTGTAAATTCTTACCATGGTTCATGGTTTTAAAAAGGAATTGAGAAGCTGATTTATTTCTTTTTTCTTTTTTTGCTTTTATTTATGATTTATGATATAGTTTGTAAACTGTAGGTTTTAGAACGCAAATGGGTTTTAGAGGTTTGTATTGTCCAAACTCTCACAAACCTGGAATTCTATGTTTAATATTATAATAAGGGATCATTTTCTTATTCCATTGAAAATGGAGACTTTAAGATAATGTGATTTTGTTTTGCTAGGGTTATAATATCACTAATAATGTATTGTTAGGAAAATAAAATTTTCTACCAGGAATCAACTTACCTTGATACAATCCCTTATAAGCGTTCAATTCTAGCATATGCTAAACATGATTTTGTAGTTCAAGCATATGTACGTGTCGATTTGGGAAAACATAATTTCAGTAAGAAAATTTATTCTAGCTTCTGCAGCTAAAAGTTGAGTCTTTCAAAATTAAGCTGAACAAATCTCTGTGTAAAATGTGAAGGTTAAAAAAAGAAGTCCTATTTTATCTACAAGCAATAGAGAGATCTAAAGAAAAAATGAGCAATGGTCTATTGGATAGGTAAAAAAGAAACTAGTGTCATCTCACGTAGATTTACCCTAACTGTCTTCTGTGATACTGGAGCAGTGTCTTCTGGCTACTTTTCATTTCTCTTGAGTAAGTGGGGAGACTCATCACGAGGGCTGTCAGGAAAGGCTCCATGCTAAACAGAGCGTGGATGAAGAGCACAGTGTCTATGTAAATGGGCAAAGGCATTTTCGCTTGGAATCAAGTTAGGCCCACTGTATGACGAGAAGAATGGTATGTCTTCTAATGTCACTTATGGAACTATATACTTAAAAATTAGAATATGTGTTATGTAAGTGCTTTCTCATTGCATTCTCCAAAAAAATAACTTCTTGAATTTTTTTTTTTTTTTTTTTTTTTTTTTTTTTTTTTTTTTTTTTTTTTTTTTGTATTTTAGGGTAGGGTCTACAGGGTATTCAGGGTCTCACTACTAGATTGGACTCATAGTGATCTGCCTGTTTATAGCCTCCCAAGAGCTGGTGTTATAGGCATGTGCCACCAAGCCCAGTCTCAATTGCCATCTCAGTGCAGCTGAGGGTGGGGCAGGCTCGGTGGATCCCAGGGGTTGATGCCCCTGGCCCCTATGCCTGCTTGCAGCAGCTTCAATCCACTGAGCTCTTTGGCCAGCCCTAACTTTTTGAAATTTTTATTCTGATATTTTGTAAGCCAAACTACTGCTAAACTGTACAAAGAATTGAAGCATGACATCCAGAGAAAACATATTCAAAATCACCAAGAAGCTATACCTGAATGCATTCTCAGCAAAATGTTCCCAAACCAAACATTAAGTAATTTTTTTTGTTTGCCCATTCTCTTTATTAATTTTATCTTCTCTCTTTCTCCTCTCTCTCCTCTGCTCTCTCTTAAACATTAGGTAGTTACAAGCAACTATCCAAAAAGGTATTTCTCAGGGAAACAACATTCCAAATTCCTTCTACTATTTTCCCCCCAACTATCTCCACCCACCAGGTTAAATAATGATAAAAGTGTCTATATGAATAGCCTCTGTCTCTATTTCTCCATCTCTGTCTCTATCTGTCTGTCTGTCTCTCTCATACACACATACACACATACACAGACACAGACACAGATATGCATATATTTTCTTTTCTGTTCTTTTTTATGCATTTGGTATCACTATGCAGCTTGGACTTACAATGGTCCTCCTGTGTCAGCCTCCCTAGCTCTGGGATTATAGACATGTGCCACCATGCCTGGTTTTGGTGGTTGGCTCAGTGTTCCCAGGGGTGGAACCAGAGAGAGCCAAAGGTGGTGCCAGGGATCAAACCCCAGCTACTGTGCTTGCCTAAGCAGGAATTCAGTCCGTGGAGCTATCTCACTGGCCCTTCTGTCCTTTTTTTTAAAAAAAGTAGCATACTTTAGGTTCTTCTTGTGTGTTCTCATTTATGTCTAGAAATTCTATCATATCAGTATATGGAGATTTTGTTCATTCTTTTCTTCTTTTTTACAGTTCCATAGTACTCTACTGTGAGAATGTACTATAGTATATTCAACCATATTCCTATGTGTGAGTGTTTTCAAACAGTATTGTAGTGAATAATCTTATGTACACATATTTTACATTGTTGAAAGAATTGAATAATTAAAAATTATTCTGTTGGGGTTTCAAATCTTACGTTAAATTTAAATGTAACATTATATATATATGTATTTTTTTTTCTTTTTTTTTAACTTTCTGCAAAACTTTATTCCAGAGGGGCTCAGTCCTTCTTGGCAGCCTCCTTCCTCGCGGCAGCCAGCACGCTGCTCAGCTCCTCACGCTTCCTCTTGGCGCGGATGTGCATCCCCACACTTTTCTTGATGAACTTGAGGGCGCGCTTGTCCTTGGAGACCTTGAGCAGCTCCATGGCGCGGCGCTCATAGGGGGCGAAGCCATACACCTCCTGGATCATGTCCCGCATGAACTTGGTGTGTTTGGTGAGACATCCGCGGCGGCGGCTGTGCCTCGGCCTGCTCACATTCTTAGTCACCTTGTGGCCCTTATTGAGGCCCACGGCCATGGGATAGCGGAGGACCATGGCTACTCTTCTTCAATGGTTGCTGTGGCGGAAACTTAAATGTAACATAATATTAAATGAAGAGACAGAACAAGTGTCAAAGGCAAACATATTATTAATCTTAGCCTTAGTTGGCTCAGTTTTCTCATTATGAATGTATTGTGATGGTACAACTGTTTTTAATGACCTGATCTGACTTCTCTGCTGCTTTCTGGCTGTTAGTTTGCTAGTACTTGTGTACTGAGAAGTAAAAAATAAACAAGTAAACAAACAAAACACCCCAGATAAGACAGAAGTTTTTGCTGATTGTAGTGAGAAGCTATATAGGTTACTTTTGTACAATGTGTTTATAAAATACCACTCAGCTGCTTACCCTTAGTTTGAGCTGCTTCTGTTCATTTAGGCTCACTGCAGCATATGGAGAATTTAACTCTCCTTCAGGCAAGAAGTTAGACTCTCTTATGGTCTCTCCAGCTATTCCAGGATCTTTGGGGAAGAGCCAGCATGGAGTGAATACATCACTGTCTCTTTTCTGAGACACTTAATTTTCTAGCAAGTCCAACCTTAAATGCATATGCCAACTGGAAAGCTACTGAGAAAAAATAATATGGCCTTATTAGAATTTGTAGTAGGTCTTCAGATAAAATGGTGATGCCATTCTGTTTAAAGTTTACACAAATATATGGAAAATGAAATTTTCATTCATGTTTGAATGCAATTGTCTTATGAAATGGAGGGAAACCAGTACACAATGTAAGCAATGAAAAATAAACTGTAAAAACAAAACAAAACAAAACAAAAAAGAACAGCAGGTTGTAAATTTGAGAACTGTGATGCTTTGCAAAGGTTGTGAACTAATGATGTAAAGATGAATGCACATGACATTTTAGTGAGCCTGTGGCATATGGCAAAGACAGCAGTGTTTCTTCCTCCCTCCCATTTCCCTATGGGTCACACTTTATAGTTGGTTGCAATATTTTTAAGTTCCAAACGTTCTATCATTTAGATAATTTCATACCCATTCTTTTTTAGTTTGCTTCAGCTTTCTTTTTTCTTTTAATGTATTTAATACAGGCTCTCACTGCTCAGCTTGGACTAGTGATCCTCGTGTCTCAGCTTCCCCAGCACTAGGATTACAGGTGTGTGCCACCATGCCTTGTCAGTATGCCTGATGGTAGGGCCAACACAGCATTTGCTTCAGATCTGAGAGATTGTGGTTTTCACTTTTTGAATATTTGGTTGTACAAACCAACCACATATTCCAAAGTAAAAGTTGTCAAGCAATGGCACTTCCAGAATCACTCTTTTACTTCTCATGCCTCTGGCATCCATGTGGGTCCCCAGGTCTCTGTAGAAGTAACCAATTTATTAATTATATTAGGTTTCAGTTTAATCCTACTATTATTTCTTCTCAAAAATTCAAAACAATAAGTATATAGTTATTTTCAGTTTTTTGCTATAAAAAGTCATATGATTTAAACACTTTTATGTACTTTGTGTTTTTCACTTAATCATACATTCTTGAGATTCTGACCAAAATAATTTATGTAGCTCCTTCTCAGCTTTTCTTATTGCTTCAGGGAATTCTATCATATAGAGGCAGAGAAGATTAAGGGAAGAAAGTTTCCTTTTTGTATTAAATAAAAGTCAATCTTATCCTGTATACATTCACATACATATTTTATGTAATCTTTGTAATAATACTTTTCCATTATGTTATTTACAATTTCACAGATTCAGAAATAAGTTTGGTAAGGTTAGGAAACTTGCTGAAAAAATCCCACAGTTTGTAAAAGGATAGAACTGGGACTTGAATCTGGGCCTGAATTAGTTCTAACACCTATATTCTTTTTTATATATAAGTAGAACCAGGGAAGCTGGATGGAAGATAAGGCAAATTTTGTTGGAGAAGAGAGAAAACAAGGTGACATTTATCAACTTAATGGGCATCTAAAGAGCTGCTCTGGGGAGGAGTGTTGGTGGTGGGAAGAAGACTGGCAAGTGTCACAAGCATCTCAGAAGGCAGGGTGCCATCAAGGAGGCAGAAGGGTGAATTCTCCTAAATGAACTGGACCATTTCCCCCCCCCCCACTACTTCTGTCATGTGTCAGTGCCAGCCTGGGTACCCGGTGGACAGAAAGGTTAACAGGCTGGTACCGGGAACAGGGACATTCCTGCTCACCCTGGTAGGTACCCAGGACCAGTGTTTTCAGGGTTTCTAATCTGGGTTCAGGATTTACTCTCCCAGTTTAGAGTGGAAGTATATTGCTTTTAGGGGACAGAAAAAGCTACTGGAGTGTATCGGTTAGCATTCTCTCCAGATTTAGCATTGCTAGAAAACCAAGACAGCCAATGTTCCAGTTGGAGTCTAAAGACTTTCTGCTCAAGAAAAAAGAAGAATGGATGTTGTAGATGAGTTCAGAGGTGATCTGTTGGAGAATCCTCTCTTGCTCAAGGGAAGCTGGTCATTTTGTTCTGTTTAGGCTGTCAACAGATTGAATGAAGCCCACCCACTTTGTGAAGGACAATCTGCTTTACTCAAAGCCCACAATTTAAATATTAATCTCATCCAAAATACCCTCATAAAAACACTCAGAATAATGTTTGACCAAATATCTAGACATTCTGGCCTGATCAACTTGAAATATGAAATAGACTATCGTGGAAATCTTGTTAGCTAAGTGGATCCTATTAGGAAGAATAAAATAAAATAAAAAATCAGTGAGGGACTGCTGTTTTCCAAGTCATAATCCCAGAATATTTGCACTGAAAGGACTTTGGGAATGATATACTTTAGCTGTTTATTTTGTATTGCTTATTTATTTTTTAACTATTTATTTATTTATTTGACACAGGGTCTTTCTATAAAGCTTGTTCTCATAGTGTTCCTCCTATCTTAGCCTCCCCAGCTCTGGAATTACAGGAGACTGGGGAGATGGCTCAGTATAATAAGTGCTTGCCTGGAAGCACAAGGGCTACAGGAGAGTGCCATCATACCCAGTTTTGGTGGCCAGCATGGTGTGTTGGATTTATTTTGAATACGAGAAAACCAAGCTCTAGGGTGATTAAACAAATCACTTGAGTCTACATGAATTCATTGAACAAATAAATAAATATTGACCAAGCCTTTTTCATATACTATTAGGCAGGATTTAGTGGTGACAAAGACAAATATTGTCCCTGCTCTCATGAGCTTTCCTGGGAAGATACTTAAGCTGAGACAGGAAGATATGTAAGAATTAATTGGGTGAGCTTCAAGCAGAGCTGGATGTGCACAGGGATTCAAATGTTGGCGGGCATTGAGATGAGAAGGGATTGAGTTTGAAGACCTGAGAGAAATTCAAAATAAATTGAAAGAGGCAAAGACAAGATTCAAAGGTAATGTTTACATGCACCTTCCCTAAAGATAGTAATCTTCTCTACCACAAGCTATTTATTCTTCAAGGTGCTTAGCAATCTTTAAGCAATCCATGGTGACCAGTAGGTATCATTATTGCTATTTAGCAAGGAGGAATTAAGGCTCTGAGTGCTCTAAAGCCTTGCCCAAGGCCACTGACAAATTCTGATTAGAGAACTAGAATTAGAAGTCACAAGGGAGGATTTGGCTTCTCTGAGACAATCGTGGGAAAGGACATTATTTATTCTGAAAATTGAAATAGTCATCTTGGAACCTTCCATGAAACCAGAGTACAAAAATAGGCCTCCTCTCTCACCCCCCAGTGCAACAATAATTTAGCAGTAATTATGATAATGATTGCTAAATGATTTGTGTGCTCATCAGGGTGGGAGTTCCAAGGGCTGGGTTCCCATGTTCCCCTCTTGGCTCTTACTCTGTAATTTCCCGAGGGCAACACCACAACCACACTTAAACAGCTCTCTAGCCCTGGGTTCTGCCCTGTTACAGACCTACCAGTCCTGTGCTGTATTGCTGTGAACACAACTTAATGACTGGACAGAAGCCACCATGTCGGGAAATCTTTGAACTGGTAAGCTTGATAGGAGATGTCTGCCCATCTCTGATTTACATTTACCTGTGGTTCCCCTGAATGTATTGAAAACATTTAAGTTCTATCATTGCTTAATTTTTAATGGTGCTATGATTGTCACTTAATTAAGCTTTAATAGGGCCCAGTGGAAAAAAAAAAAAAAGAAACCAATGTTTACTGGTAAGTTAGTTTGTTTTCATTATGTCTGTTGAGTCAGAGAAATGATGAAACCAGGGAAAATGTTTGTCTTCTGGAAGATGTATGGCCTGCGCTTTGCTCGTCCTGGGAAAAAGATCAAAACCACAAGATGTTCAGATGACATTCAAGTGTGCATGCTTCTTGCAGCTGATGGTGCATGTCTATGAATACTCTGACTCATGTCTCAGCTCTCACAAATCATTTGCAAGTAGAGTGGGAACCTCTGCTGTCTCCTACTGCTATTAGTGGAAAAAGGGTGGTCCTCAGAGAAGGCGATACCTTGGCTCCATCATGAGAGTCTCTTGGCCATATGTTCAAGAGTCTCCTGCCACATGACTGCTCACAGGTTACATAACCTTTGACCCCAGTTTCTTATAATTAATTGGGGGCAGTATTTTCCTCATCACAGTGCTCTTGCAATTAAGTGTAAAAGTCCCTGGCACTAATCTAGCTTAACTTGGCAATTTGGCTGACACTTTTCCTGGAAGTTTGCTGCTTAAACCTCATCCTAAAGTAGCTAAAACCCATAAACTTGTGGTGATTTGTTGGCTCATTATAATTACATTTAAGCACCATATTTAATTTGTTTTGAGACACAGGAAATCATAGCAGACTATCAAAGCAAGGCATATATATTACCATTTAGGCATCCAGTGCCAGTGCTTTGAAATTATTTCATCTTTTTTATTAAAAGCAAATTGGAGTACAGCAAATGTGGCACAATTAAAGACAATTGAAGTGAAACATAACTTATTTAATATTTCCTTTTAGGCTAGGTCAAATATAAGGGATTCTCATTTATTTTTATTCAAGCTACATTTAGAACTTGATCCATATCTCTTTGTTAATTCTATTATCTGCATTTGATATTCATGTCCATAAACCCTTCTTTATTTTACTCTAATCTCTCTCTCCCCATCTCTCTCTCTATCACTTCTCTTTCTCTCTCTCTCTTTCTCTCTCTCTGTCCCTCTATCTGATTTAGGATTTTTCAAATTAAGCTTATGGGTACATTTTAGATATACATAATGATTGTACTCACCATAGTGAATTTGTACCTGATATATTTTGGATTCTCTTTTTCTCCCCAACCCCCTTCTCTCTTCAACTTCTACAAAAAAGGGTGATATTGTAGACATCAAGGGAATAGATACTGTGCAAAAAGAAATGCCTCACAAATGTTACCATGACAAAATGGGAAGAGTCTACAATATTATCCAGCATGCTGTTGGCATTATTGTAAATAAGCAAGTTAAGGGCAAGATACTTGTGTGTATTGAGCATATTAAACACTCAAAAAGTCATGAGAGCTTCCTGAAACAGGTCAAGGAAAATGATCAGAAAAAGAAGGAAGCCAAAGAGAAAGTTACCTGGTTCAACTGAAGTGCCAGCCTGCCCCTCCCAGAGAAGCGCACTTTGTGAGGACCAAGGGGAAGGAACCTGAGTTGTTGGAACCTATTTCCTATGACTTCATGGCATAAACTGGGGATGTTGCTCTGGTATTCAGTACCTAATTGGCAGCTTAAGTGTTCTAGGTCCTACATAAAAATAAAATCATCCTATGTTGTAAGGGTGGTTTTTTGCAGTTGAACAGGCATGTGGTGTCTTCTTACCTCAGAAATATTTGTAGCAGATTTTCACCATACCTAGTAATTGTGTCTAGTCTTTACTCTTCAGTGTTTTTCTTGCTGAAAGATATTTTTTTGAAAGATTTTTTTTTTTTGAAATTACTGGAATTTTATTTGTCTTGGTCTCATGACTTGCAATCAAAGACACTGTGCAAAGAAGGCAAAGATTAGGTACATTTTAGGGAGATGGAGACAACTCACATTGGTGACAAAGGAAATCAGGTGGATGAAACAAGCCACCCAGTACACTAGATAGATCGCAATATTCAATAGTATTTCAGTAAAATTGTTTTAAAACCGAGAATAAAAAAAATTAAGCAATGTTTAAAGTAGACATAAATCTTATACAATTTAAAAAGCAGTTTTCCGATCATACAACATAGAGTGGAAGAATGTATATGTAAGTCAAATCTAACTACTGTACATTTATCACTTATTAAAGTTGCCTATATTGTACCACAGTGTAAAAAAATAATATCAAACAAATAAAAATCTTGAAAATTGCCTAATGAAAAATAAAATAACCAGTGGCTTTTAATGGCTTCTCCTGATTATCGGTGCTACAAAAGACAAAAATCTCATCCAAACAGGTGATAAAACCAGGCACAAACCTTTACTAAATTAGACCCACCCGTATCCACCCACCTTTTCCATCAAAAGCTTTTGTTTGTTTTAATCTTTGACTCTCTGAGGCCCCTCTTCTCACAATATGTTACAAACTTTGTTTTTTACACCATGATATCATATGCTTATCTGACACTATTCTACAGCCCCACTTGCTTCTGACTGGTTGTTTCATCCTGCTCTTGGTCACTGTTAAAGTTGCTCACCACTGGCTTTGCTTTCCCTCAATTTGCCCTTCGCTTGCCTTTTCCTTTGTCCTGGCCTTTCTCATCTCTCTTACTGAGTTTGAGTTTCACCTTAACAGAGTTTTGCCTCAGACTCAGACTCCTCTTCCTCACTGCTTTCCTCCTCACTTTCTTCCACTTTGGAAATTTTATGCTGTACACTCTTAAACACTGACTGTAAGACGATGGAGTCTTCTTACATCTGGGATCCTTCCAAGTTGAACATCTGAGGCACAGAAGCATGACATCTACTTCCAGGTCACCCAGGCCCCAGGCTCCAGTACTTATGGTTACGAATTCTTTCTTTTTTTATTTGAAATCCACTGGCTTCCAATTCATAGTATTCTGGTAACTCTTTCCTGGAAGGTTACTGAAAGAAGACTTCACTGAGCTGCTGCCCTGAACTGTTTCCTTCTATTTCCAGCTGAAAATCACTGGGCATCTTCTCCATGTTACACCTATCTTTATAGTTGATCACAGTATTAATGATAGCATTCATCTGTTTAGACAGTTTGGGAGGATTTGGTGACAGCTACTTAGCTGGAGGGCAGCCTCACCTCTTCTTAGCTTTTCCACTGAGCCATCTCCCTGGTCTTTTCTTCTTAGCTTTTCCTAAATCTTCTTTCACAAGATCTTTGCCCATATTTTTTAGTGTTTTTCTCTACTTAAGCTGTCCTTCCTCTTCCATGTCTTCCAAATTGCCATCTTCAATGGTCATTCCGGCCTTCTCTCTCAGCAGCCCCAACTACTGAAATCAGGCTTCTTGAGAGAAACCGTGCCCCTCAATTTGAATTGGACTTCCAATTTACCCTTGGGGCTCCCAAAACTATTTCCTATACTTCTCTTTGGAGTTACCAATTGGGATTTCTGCTATTCTAGTGGAGGTCTCAGATTAAATTTACTGCATAACTTCTAACCACGAAAATCGAAAGTCATTCTCTCCTGCATCCTTCCATCTGATCTAAAGTAGCATCACTCGCTTACCCCCATGACTCCCCACACTCTAGCATCACCTGGGCTGGGGACTGTCAGAATCATCAGTTTCTCTCCTCACACACCGCAGTCTCAGCACTCACCCCATAGCTTGCCTCTTGCTGAAAGATATTGCTGAAGTATTTTGCAAGTGTATACCCAAATATTCAAATATTTATAAGATTTTTATATTGGCTTGAAGATCCTGTAAATCATCATGGGGAAAAGATGTATCAAAATAAATGGAAGTCACTTCAGAAACAAATGTAAGTCCATTTCAATTCAATAGTTTAAAGCAAAAAAAAGTTATTCCCTCAAGTTGCATCCATTTATCTAGAAATATCTCAAGCTTTTCCTTCTTTATGGCAGAACAGCACTTCATTGCATAAAGAAACCCATGTCTTTATTCAGTCCTTAGATGATGAGCATTTGGTTTGCTTCCAAGATTTAGCTATTACAAACTGTACGGTTATGAACATGGATACACATATACTGCTGTGCATTATTACATGATGTCACATATGTTGCTTTTAATTCTTCCAGGAAAATACTCAGAGGGGAGCAGCTCGGTCAAATGGGACCTCCAATTCTAGTTTTTTGAGGAATCTCCACACTGATTTCCATAGTGGTTGCACCAGTCTGCTCTGCCACCAACAGTAGAGAAGGATCCCTTTTCCCCCTTCAACATTTGTTGATCTCTTGATGATAGCCATTCTTTCCAGGGTGACGTTGAACCTTATTATTGTTTTAATTTGCATCTCTCTAATAACCAGGTATGTTGAATATTTTTCATGTATTTATTTACCATTTGTATTTCTTCATCTATGAAGTGTGTGCTCATTTCAGATACCTATTTTGGATTAGTTCTTTAATTTTGGGGTATCTGATTTTTATCAGTTCTTTATAAGTTCTTGATATAAGTCCTTTGTTTGAAGAACAACTGGCTAAAGCTTTTTTCTCATTCTCTAAGTTGTCTTTTCACTCTATTGGTGATTCTTTTTGATGTTAAAAGCTTTTTAAGAGGATGAGACCCCAGTTATAGATTTTTTTTTGTATTATTTCCTGTGTGACCAGGGTTTTGTTCATGAAATGTTTACCTATACTAATGTCTTCAAGAGTTCTGTCTATTCTCTTTTCCAGAAGATTTAGTGTTTTTGCTTTAATATTTAGATATTTGATCCATTTTATTTTAGTACATGGTGATAGACATGGGCCTTGTTTTAATCTTTGGCATATGGAAAGCCACTTTTTTCAGCACTATTTATTTATTTATTTTTGTTAGAATTATTTTTTCATTGCATACAGAGTCTCACTATGCAAACTGGGCTCATAGTAATCCTCCTGTTTTCAGCCTTCCTAGTGCTGAGGTTACAGGCATGCACCACCATGCTCATTCTCTGTGGCTGGCTCAGTATGCCTGGGGATTGGGCCAGCATGGCATGTGGTGCTGGAGATTGAATCCTGGTCCCTGCACTTACCCAAGCAGGTGCTTAGTCTGCTGAGATATCTTGCTGGCCCTTTCAGCACCATTTATTAAAGAAGCTATCTTTCTTCCAAAGAAGCTGTTCAGCTCCTTTGTTAAAGATAAAGCAGCCGAGTACATTAGGAGTTGTTTCTGCGTCTTCTGCGGTTCCACTGAACCTCAGTTCTGTTTTTTTTTTTTGACAGTACTATAATGTTTTTATAATAGCTTTGTAGTATAATTTCAAGTCAGAAATTGTAGTGTCCTTGCCTTGCTTTTGTTTCCTAGAATTGCCTTTGCTATTCTAGTTCTTTTCTAGTTCCAAATGTGTTTTAGGAATGTTTTCTCTAGTTCTGTGAGATAGGCTGATGGTATTTTCATTTGGAGTGCATTAAATCTATGTAACAATTTTGGGAGTATGGTCATTTTAACTATGTTGGTTCTTCCTATTGATGAGCAAGACATACCTTTCCATTTTATGATACCTTCTTCAGTCTCTTTTTCTGATATCACAGAGGAGTTCAGAAAATGGAAAGATATTCCCTGCTCCTGGATAGGAAGAACCAACATTATGAAGATGGCCATGCTCCAAAATTTCTGTTCAGATTTAATGCAGTCCCTACCAAAAGACTGCCAAAATCTCCAGGCAAATAAAATTGGTATTAAGTCTTTAATATATGAGTCAAGAGAGTCTAATAGTAAAAGTGTTTTTATGACTTTAAGTGAAAAACCCAGACCTCTATGAATTTACGTACTGTAAATATCTGATTTCTATGACAGTATTTTATTATACCCAGTTTTTTTTTTTTTTTTTGTCATTTTGAGACAGGGTCTCAGTATGCAGTTCAGGCTGGCCTTCAGCTCACATTGTTGCTCAGGCTGGTCTCGAACTCACAACAATCCTCCTGCCTCAGCCTCCCAAGTGCTGGGATTACAGGCCTGTGCCACCATGCCCAGCTATACCCAGTTTTTATTTATTAAAAAATGCAATTCCAAATATTCTAGTTTCAGGGTTTTGCTAATAGAAGGGAGCCAAGAAATGGATAACTTGAAGTAATATATATTTTGAAAACTGTTTTCAGGGTGTCCAGAATATTTTACATAACTGCTTTTTTTCAGTCTTGGGTTTATTCATGCTTTCCAAAAAAGAGCAGTACTATAAAAATTATTTTGTATTTCTTGTGAAGACTAGCAATAGTATATGGGGATTATAAATTCACCAATGCAAATCCCCAAACTGAGTTCTACTTTGAAAATTGAATGCAAGTATCATTGTGTAAACAATAAGAACAAGTAGAATAAAAATCAATACCTATCAAATTTCCATTTTCTATGGAGGATTTTAAGGTTTGCTTTAGTGGAAGTAGTCTTTTGGGGAGGTGGAAGATTATGAAATAAATCTTGTATTACTTATTCCATGCCTTTTACAAATTTTATCCTACTACAATTTTGAAGAAGAAATGTGATTTATTTTCTTTGATTAATCTTCCTCCTGGGAGGCTATTCAACATGTTAGTAACACTTGCAAGAAATAAGATATTTGATTCTTTGTATCATAAATTCTGTCCATGGTTACTCAAGTATATCATCAAGCAAGTTGCTAAGTACCCTTAATTTTATCTAGGGAAGGAAAATGAATTATTTCCTCTAGCTACTTTTGTAAACAAATATTAAATTTACATATTGCAGTTGAGAAATATATATTTTTATTCAGTTTTTTCTAAATAAACTTGATTTCATAGCAACCCTACATTTCATAGATTTTAATTCCTCTAGAATAAGGGAAAACAGCAGATGATGCACCTGGAAAGGTTTTGATTTAGCAGAATTTCTAAAAATTATGTCTAATACCAGCTTTAGGAGCCTGGTTGTACCACTGCAAACAGTATTAGGTATGCATTCGCTGTTTTTAATATTTGATAACTTTTGAAATTAGTTAACTGGAGAATAGCTACTGGTATTGGCTGATGAGCTGTGGAAACAACCAAGTGTCACTTAGGAGAAGAATAAATATCATTAATTCACTTCATTTGGATTACCTTTTCATGCCCCATTTTTTAGCTAACTAATTAATTAATTAATTTTATTAACACATTTTAGACATAGATAATGGTCACATTCATTGTAAGGAATTTTTACTTGTGCACGATGTATCTAGATTCTTCTTTATTTCCCCCTTTCCTCTCTCCTCCCTTCAAGTCATCTTATTTTCCTTGCTTACAAAAGCTTTGTTTCTATTTTTTTTTGTTTTACCTTTTTTCTTTCCCTTCCCTCCCCATCTCTCCTCTCTCCTTCTCTTTCCCATTTGGACATTTTCTTCTTATTTCACGATCTCTATTGCGTGTTTTGGTTGTTATTTACACTTTCAGTTTCTCACACAGGGAAACCATGCAATATTTGAACATGTGTGCCTAATTTATTTCATGTGAGAGTATGGTCTCCAGTTGCATCTATTTATTCAGAAATGTCTGAAATTTATCTGTCTTTATTGTTGAATAGTACTCCATTGCATTAAAAAATCACTTATTTATCTATTCTTGGTTGATGGGCATCTGATTTGTTCCCAAGATTTAGCTATTACAAGCAGTGCTGTTGTAAACATGGGTGCACATATATTTCTGTGGTGTGATTTTTAATGCTTTTTGGAAGGTACCAATAAGGAGAACAGCTGGATCAAATGGAACCTTTAGTTTTAGTTTTTTGAGGAATCTCCATACTAATCTCCATAGTGGTTGCCCCAGTTTATATTCCCACCAACAGTGGCAAAGGGTTTCTTTATCCCCACATCCTCACCAGCATTTGTTATTGGTTGATTTCTTTATTTTATTTTTTTTCATTTTATTATTTGGTACAGGGTCTCACCATGCAAGTAGTGCTCCTCCTCCTCCTGCTTTCAGCCTCCTCAGTGCTGGGATTCCAGGTGTGCACCACCATGCCTGGACTCTATCTCTAGCTCAGCATGTCCCAGGGGTGGAGCCGGCATGACATGTGGGACCAGGAATCAAATTCTGGTCCCTGAACTTGCCAAAGCAGGTGCTTAACCCACTGAGCTATCTCAACGGCCCATTGTTTTCTTGATGCTAGCCTTTCTTTCTGGAGTGAGATGGAATCTCACTATTGTTTCAATTTGTATCTCTGAGATGACCAATGATGTTGAAATAGCTCATATATTTATTTCATATTCCATTTTATTGTTTTTATGTATTTGGTACAGGGTCTCACTAAGCAGCTTGGACTTTCACCGATCCTCCTGTTTCAGCTTCCCTAGTGCTGGGATTACAGGTGTGTGCCACTATGCCTGGGCTTAGTTGCCAGCTTGGTGTGTCTGGGGCAGGGCCAGCATAGCATATGGTATTAGGGATACAACCTTGGTTAGGCAGGCACTTAGACTGCTGAGCTGTCTTCATGGCCCTCCATACCCCATTTTAAAATTAAATAGCCAAATAAAAGTAAGCAAGAATTGTCAATAACTAGGGTTAGTAGCTCATGGCTACATGGCTTAATGGATCAGTCAAACCTAAATGACCATGTCCTGGAGGCTTATGGCATGGTGGTTAAGGTAGATTCAAGTGGTCCAAGCTCAAAATTTCATTCCAATATGTTCCAGCCATTTGGATCTGGACAAGTGGTTAACCTTCATAGGCATCAATTTTTCCTCCTGTTAAATAAGGATAATGGCATGTATGTTAAATTTTTTGTGTGGAGTAAGTGAGCTAAAGCTCATACAAAGTGCTTAGGGTCTCATGGAAAATGCTCAGTGAATGTTACCAATTTTGGCTAGATTTATACTCATGCATGACACATAAAGGGGCTCAACTTATGAAAAGGAGCTGGAGACACAAGTACCAATGAGGCGACATCCATCATGGTGGACATCCTGTAGGCGATACATTCAATTCTGTTTTGAAGTACTGGTGAATATTCATGGATGAAGAGAGGGAAAATATTTCAAACAGTGGCACTGATTGATGCAAGTAAACACAGATGTGGTTTTGCGACTCAATAAATCATGTTGCTTTGCTTTTGGAAATAGATTTGTTTGGTCAGAGGTAGATTTGTATAGGGGATGGGAGTAAAAATGATAAGGTTGATAAGATAAAAGATCAGATGCATATTAGCTTACATTCAAAAATTCTTTCTGAATTATGGAAGTTTTATATTCTTAAAACAACAACAAAAAAAATTATATTGTTTAATTGTGACTGTCACGAGAGTCAGAGTCTGGGTAGGATGTGGAGAGAGTGGCAACTGCAGAGGTATCGACAATCCAGATGCTGCTGACATGGTTACGGGCAGTGCTTGCATGACTGGAAAGCACAGGTGAAATTCCAGCAGGCAATTGGATTGGAAGAATGCTGCAGCTTGCTCATAGGTCAGGAGGAAGCTAAAACAGAGTAGCTGACAATACCTCTAGTTATTATATTAAGTGCTTGCCTATTGCCTAGGTAATGTGCTCCAACTCACCCTGGGAAGTTATGTTGCAAACGGAGGAGATAATCTTTGTTTGTATACTTCTTTGGGCCTCCTACAGTGGAGCTATCAAGGTTTCAGTCTTTGGTTATTCTAAAGGATCCTGGTATTGAAAGACACAAGGGAGATGCATTATTCTGCATAAAAATTATATAGGTGTATAATATGCACATGCACACCTACTACTCCAGATTGGGTTGGTATAGAGAAAGATATGAGAAGGGTGGAGGAGATATGAAGAGTGGCCAAGAGCTTTTATGAATGGAGCTGCCTTATACTACATGTAAGTTTTGTTTAATGTTGTAACATATTTTTATTTCCCAGACATTTAGATGCAGACGCTATGGTTCCATAAGTATTTTGTTTTGTATGTATGGATGGAAATTATAAAGGTTGATGTAATATGGAAAATGAACTTAGGACTAGGAAGGCAATATGATTTTTCAGCTGAAGTATCTGAGGTGGGAGTAGCAGTGGGAGCTGAAAGCCCGAGATGCTCAGGAAAATAGAATTCTGGGAATTTGTGGAACACCCCAGGAATAGATGAACTAATGACATTAGGTATGGACTTGTGTTTTCTTGATTGTGATCTTAAATAAGAGGATGACAGGCTGGGTTTAACAGATGAAGTAGACTTTGCCTCCTTTTCTTACTGAGGCAGACCCAGAGAACCTCTTAGGTTCCAGGCCCAAGCTGCCCTCTTGCTGCCGCTGCTGCCCAGCTAGGAGCTAGCTCGGCCTCCCTTGCCCCTCTCACAGACACTGTAAACAATGTGCTGCGGGTGTAAACACTGTGCACCTGTGTCTTTTGGACTTACTTCCCAAGCTGAAAGGCCCCACTTCCCACCCATCTTTGTCAAAGAAATGATAGCTAGACATAATGAAAGATAGACAATAGGAAATTGAGAGATAGAGCTCCTGAGAATGGGAATGGGACCAAAAAAATGGAAGTAGGAGGGCAGAAGGAAGAGAAAGTAAAGAATAAAAAGGAATTAGGGTGTGTTATATACATGCACCAGATCTCTGTGAGAAATGTGGTCATTAGATATCATGAACATGTACTTAAAAAAAAAAAGACAGCTAGAGCTGATCTTCCTATAGTAGTGTAACATGGAACTGTTTTCAATGTTTTACTTAATGTTTACTGAGAAATGCTTGGAAGAAAATCTGAGGCATGAGATTATTTTAGATGAATGTTTTGAACAATCTACTTGGCATCATCTCTTGGTATTTGTCTCATGTCTAATTTTGTGGTTATAAGGCTATTTTTAAATTAAATGCCACAAAACACAAACTAATAAATATATCATTGAACTGTGTTTGTGTTATTATTTTCACTGTTATATTGAAATATTTTTCATGCTTTTTAGAAAACTTTGCTACTGGAAGAAATGAGGGATTTGGGTCAGGAATTCGTTTTGAAGAAAGAGCAGATTGTGCAGGTGTGCTGGAGAATAGATTAGTCATGTTGGAGTCGCTGCCCCTCCTTTACCAGATCACAGTCTGAAGGAAGTTATTCACCTCTCTGGTTCTCAGACTCACAAGAGAAGTGAGTGGTGCTGCAGTGTAAGAGTACCTGCTTCCCGGAGCTAAGTCAGCTCACTTCAAGCTTCTAGAATGTTACTGGGCTTTCATCAAGTGCTCCATTCACTACTTATTACAATTATAAACTTACTATTTGTAAGAAAAATCAGTATGCTAGAAAAATTGATCTCATAATTTTATTAGTTTGATCTTATTTTTTTTACTCAAAGTGATACTTTCATTTGGTTCTGGTAGTCAATACATTTGCGTCCATATGAAGTTTGGTTGTTTTAAAATTGAGCTTCATATTTAAGTACAAAAAAATTGTTCAAATTGTGAATATTTTAAGAATATTTCATTGAGCTTGCCAATAACACCAAAAAAGTAATTGTGCTAATATTTCAGACTGATTAGAAAATATACGATTTCCCTCTATGATTACTTTGAAGGGGCTAGCATTCATTTTACAAATGTGAGTTCTATTGCTTAATAACACATCCAAACTCATGCATAATCATGGTAGAGAGAATAATTGTTTCCTTTCTCCATGAGATGTATGTATCTTAACCTCAGAACCTGAAATATAATATGTCACAGGCAAAAAAAAATCAGATTGCCAATCAGGTGACTGAGAGAGAGATTACTCTGGACTATCCAAGTGTGCACAGTGTAGTCCCAGGCCCATCAGAGTGAAAGATGAAAGCACAGAATCAACATCAGAGTTGTTCTGTGTAAGAAGCTCATCCGTTCATTGCTGGCTGAGAGCCAGAAGCCACAACTGTGGGTATGCGCACAGGATGGAATGGGTACAGAAATGGATTCCCCTCTGTTAAGAGCCTACAGAAGAAAGAAAGTCCTGCTGCCATCTTGTTTTAACTTAGTGAGGCTCATCAGACTTCTAACCTCTGGTATTATAAGATAAGGTGGCGGTATTAAGTCACCAATGTTTCAGCAATTTGTTAGAGCAACAATGGGAAACTAATATAAAACTATCATTTGTCATATCTTATGCCATAAGTTTAAAATTATAATCTTTTTTGCTTTGTGTATCTATTATTTTTAAGATACTTAGAAGGAGGATATAATCAGTTTCAGAAGGGAATTCAGTGAAAATTACCACCCAAGGTGTAGCCTTTTGTAAAGAAGTGTTCTCCAATATTTAGGTGGAAAGGGTACTTTTCTCTCTGTGCCCAAGGCAGAAATTGCTTTACATTTTGAGGCACATGTTGGAGCTTGGAATAAGTGTGGAGGATAAATAAGAGCCTTGTGCTGTGGATGGAGCAAATCACAAGGGAGAATCTTACCTTGGGCATAATGGCTGTGTTTGTGGAAATTTTGAAAAGATTAAACTGATGAAACTTCTATTTATAGAACTATTTGATTGTTTCTGTTTTCCTTAGGCTATTGGAGGTAAATACATATGCTACTCATTGACAAATCTGTTTTATTTTTCTGTTCAAATATATGTAATAGGGCATCTGCAGCTTTTTGATACATTAAAATTACAAAGAGGAAAAAGGAATAACACTAAAAATGAAAGTAGGCATGAGGTGACGAAGTTTATGGACTAGAATGATTATTCTGCAGTATAATTTTGTGGAAATGGGCACAGCCTATGTAGGAGATGATACAGTAAAGGTAAAAGGAACATTGACTGGAATGGATCCCAGGGAAGGACTGAAGGAATACTCTCAATAGAACCATGAGAGCCAAAAGAGGCAAAGAAAATGAAAACCCCAACCAAGGCTAACTTAAGGGCTTAAAGGAATACACAGCTCTTTTACAACTTTATCATGGAAAAAGAAGTACAAGAGGCAGAATGGCCCATCAATAAATGAGGAGGGAGGAGAAATCAATGATAGTTGTAAAATGTCTGAGCTATTGAATTGCTGTTTTCAAGTCAGTCTTTATGAAGAAATAGGGTTCTGGGTAATTAGGAAGTAATTAAGGTCCCACTGAGTTGGAGTTGGAAACACTATTGATAAGTAAGTAAATAATTACCACTTGCATTAACAAAATGTGTGAGCATGTAGGAGAAACTCATTCTATAATAAATTTCTCTGCTCCAGTGGTAATTAGTATACCACTTGTTATATACTAGCAGTAGGTAGGGGGAAATCCCACCCTCACATTTGCACAATTAAATGCAATAATTTCACCAGACAAAAAAGACAAAACAATGAACTCTTCAAGCTGAAATCAAGAGCATCTGATTTCACTTTTTTTAAACAAAGATTATAACACACACACACACACACACATGCACACACACAATAAGTTCTGCATTGCCCGTTGAATGATCAGGAACTGTATAATGTCAAGGGTAGTTCTTAGCTGTCTAGTGATCAGGAGACTGATTACATATTTTGTATGAGTGATATATAACTTGGGGCTTTACATCTTAAGAAATAAAGTTTTATGGAAAACTATAAACTCTCTTTTTCCTACATAATATAGATGCAAGAAGCTTCACACATTTTTTTTTTTCTGTAGGAATGAACTGGTTTGGTAATTTGGAGGTGGTACAGAGTAGTGAACTATAAGAGATTTGAAGTCAGACAGATCTACTAGAGAATCTTATCTCAGCCCTATGCGCTGAGCATATGAGCAGATGCTTTAACCTTTCTGAGGATGACAATACTATTTACTACATATGACAAAGTGAGATAGCTGTTCCACAGTTCTTAACACAAGATGCACCTCAAAAATAAAAGTTATACTAATATGATAGAGTTAAATAAAAATGTGATTATGATTACTTTCTCAAAAGAGAAATTATCTATTCAGAATCTATTTTTGTTCTAATCTTAAATAAATAGGACTTGGCATGTTGGTACTGGATAAATGGTAGCTATTGATGTATATTTATTATTTAGCTGTGTTACCTTGGAAAAACTATAGCCTCGTTTCACCTCAATTTCCACATAAGTTAGGATTAACCTCATTTTGGGGGTCATTTTTGTGTTCTGAACACATGGTTTCTGAAGAAATTTGAGTTTAACTGGAGAACGAAAATGGGAAACAGCTGGAGATAAGAGGACCTATATTCTCATAAGTGTGTTAGGAATTTAAAGAACAGAGAGGCTGGTCACAGTAGCCACAGAAGGCACAGCAAGGAAAAAGGGGCACTTAGTCTCTGCCTTGAAGTTCTTAATGTTTAGATGAATGAGGAGATGCAGATGGAGGAGACGGGATGCTTTTGGTGATGAGAACAAGCTGAATCAGAGGGTGAAGGTAGAAATGACTGCATTTAGTGATTTCATTTTTGAAACATGAGGCTTGGGATCTGTTGTGAAGATTGGACCAGAATGCTTGAAATTGGAGCCATGGGTTTACAAGGAAGAGAGTGAATGGATATTGACTAGAAGGATGCATTCAGGTTCGATAAATAATTGAAGGACAAAGCAGAAGGATGCTGTCACTTGTAATAATTGTCTTACTAAGGGTATTATGGCTTTAGGTAAAATGAGATATTTGAATATCTAGTATGAAAATATTTGAATATATACTTTCTTTGGGAACTCTACAACCATCACAGAAATTTTACTCTTTGTTTCTTACACTGAGGTAGGAACTGAGTTTTATTTCCATGCATAAGCATTAATATATTGCCTGACACATACTAATGAATGAAAATACTTATGAGATGAATAAAAGCTACTGTTGAGGTAGAAACATGAAACAGCATTTACTACTTGTACTCCAATTACATTTATTTTAGTTGCACATTTTATCTACCTCTAAAATATCTTGCTGTGGCTCACACATTGAAATAGAATACCTGCTAAGAAACAGAGGTCATATTTCAGAAGGAGACATTTCTTTCTTTTAGACACCAAGACCAAGCAGATGATAATACTCAGGCAAAACATTTGTATTTAGTTTTTGTAAGTTGTAATGTACAGAAAAGCATAGCAGCTTTTGTTTCTGATAAACAGTCTACCACACTCAAGAGAAGGGAAGGTTTTCTTTGGAAACAAACTTGAAGAAGAAGTGATCACATGGGACCTTGGAATATTTCAATTAAATGTTCCAAGTAGGGAGGATACTCAGTTGGATGTGAGTATAAAATAGGCTCTAGAGAAAACTGGCATTGAGACTAATTCCATTTCTTCTGGCTTTCCAGATGGATCAGGGAAAAGATTTACCCTCTTTTTTTTTTTTTTTTTTTTGAGAGTGGGAAGAGCTGTGCATCTGGAAAAAATAACTAGAATGCAGTTGTTTAAAAAGTAAAGATATTTAGGTATACTTGGAGGATAGAGTTCATATTAAATAATTTTGCTTTGAAACATGGTAAATAACTTGGAGAATAGCATAAAACGCTCTATAGGGCCATGGATCATAAACCTATAGTATTGCTTTTATTAATTTGGAATCTTCATGAACAGAGATGAAGAAAATAGTCCTTGAATTGATTTCCACATTATGCTGATTTTATGATCATCTGTGTACTAAGAGACCACCCAATTCATCTCTGTTGTAACTAACACCAGATTTTGTCCTGGGTTTGAAATCTCTGGCTATGACATGCAACATATTTAAAAAATCTGTTTGATTGATAGTTTAATCATTGTTCCCTATTACATCAGCAGCTAGGCCTAGTATTCCAGTTTTGAAAGATTGTTTTGCTTCTGTCCCTGTGTCACACAAAGTACTTGTGGCTTGCCAATGGTAGATCTGATTTCAGCTTTATAGATTTCAGACATAGTTGAAAGTTTGAATTTTACATTATGTTCTTGTGTTTATCTTTTGGACAGCGTGTGATTTCTGTTCCTCATGTTATAAAATCAAATAAGTTTTCCAATAATTTTTGGAAATTCCTGTACTTGTGTCTCTATTTTTCTTTCTTTCATATTTATGGATTTGTCAAACTTTTGTACTTTTCAAAGGTAATGGGAAAAACAAGTCATCACTTGTTCTTTTTGAATCTAACCAGGCAAACATGAAATCAAATTTTCTTCTGTCTATAGTCACAAATTCTTTCTTTTGGCTAGTATGACTGTTCTAGGTTTCCTATGTGATTTAATGACCAGGCAAATAGGTATAGCTCTAGAGGCTGAAAGAAATTCATCCAAGCCTAAACATTTTAGCTATAGCTAAGTACTAAATTTAATTGAACTTGACAGTGGCATTTATCTATTGATGGTATACTCTGCTACTTAGATAAAATTGTTGAGTAGGTAGATTTATCTACAGGAACTCTGTTTCATATACATTCTCCTGATTTTTCCACTGCATTTATTTAATTATTTTCATGCATTTGGAACAGGGTCTCACTAAACAGCTTTTAATTGTAGTGATCCTCCTGTTTTCAGACTCCCCAGGGCTGGGATTATAGGCGTGTGCCCCTAAGTCCAGTGTAGGTGGCTGGTTTAGCCCACCCTGAGGCAGGCTGGTACCTGTTTTTTTTTTGTAATCACAGAATCATACTGTGATGTATTCTTTTGGTGGTTTGGATTTTTTCATTCAGCATTATTAGTCTCAGAGCCATCTATATTATTTTGTATATCAGTAATTCATTACTTTCACTGCTCAAATTACATTCCATTATATGGACATACCATAAATTGTTTTTCTGTTCATAAATTGTTTATCTGTTCATAAATTGTTTATCTGGACATTTGGCTTGTTTCTAGTTTTGTGCTAATGTAAGTAAAGCTGCTGTGAACATCATGTACAAGTTTTTGTTTGGATATATGCTTTTATATTTTGGAGGTATTTGTGTAGGTTGTATGGATGGCTAGGTCTTACAGTAGATGAAAAAGAAATCATTAAGGTTTGTCCAAAATAGTTGCATCATTTTACTTTTCTGATATGAGTGTATGAGAATTCCAGTAGCTTCATATCCTTCTTCACATTGACATTTTGTTTTTAGATATTCTAATAGTTATGTAGCGCTATGTTATTGACATTTTAATACCCACTTCTCTAATGATCAGTAATGTTAACTATCTTTTATGTATTGTTTACCATTGATGTATCTGTTTTGATGATACATGTGTTCAAATCTTTTTGAATATTGAGATCAACCTAGGCAACATGACAAGGCTCCATTTCAAAACAAACAAATGAAACAATAATGATAACACAAACAACAAAAACAAGACTTCAACCTACTCAAATTGGTTGTTTTCTTATTGAATTTTGAGAACCTTTATATATTCTTTATGTAAGTCTCATTAGATTTGTGATTTGAAATAATTTATCCTATTTTATTGATTATTTTTTCACACTCTCCAGCATCATCTTTCTCAGGACAAAATTTTTGATTTTGGTGAAGTCTAACTCACAAATTTATTTTTTGTGTGGATAATCTATTTGGTCTTGTAGCCAAGTCATCTTTGATTAAATTTGCCAAGATTTTTTTTCCTATACCTTATTCCAGAAGACTTACAATGTTAGGGTTTGTATTAAGATCTGTTATCCACTTTGAGTTAGTTTTTGTATGTGGTATGGGGTATGGATAAAATTACATGATTATCAGATTGTTTCATTACTGTGTGTGGAAAAGACTACATTGCACTTTTGTCAAAAATCTATTAGTTGTATATGAAATAATTATGAATCCACTTTTGTCATCTTACTATTTTTCTATTTTTTTAATAGTGTGAAACGAAGTGAGATAGTAAGTCTTTCAACTTTGGGTTTCTTTTACAAAATCATTTCGGCATTTTAAGTGTTTCCACTTTCATATAAATTTTGGAAGCAATTGTCTACTTAGATGCAAGTCTACTGGAATTTTGTTTATTTTATTTTTTAAATTTTTATGTGTTTTAGAACAGGATCTACAGGGTCTCACTACACAGATCATACTTGTAATGATCCTCCTATTTTTCAGCCTCCCAAGCACTGGGATACAGGTGTGCACCACCACGCCTAGTCTCAATCTCCATCTCAGTGCACCCTGGGGAAGGGGCCGGCAAGGCATGCTGGAGATCGAACCCTGGTCGCTCGCCTGCCTAAGCACGTGCTTTACTCTGATGAGCTGTTTGGCTGGCCCTTCACTGAAATTTTGACTGACACTGTATTAAATCTATAGATTATTTCAGGGAGAATTTACATCTTAGCAATATTGGGTCCTCCTGACTCATGTACATATAACATCTATCCATAAGCCTTCTTTTACTTCTGTAAGTAATATTTTGTGATTATTCAGTGCAAAAGTGTCACACATAGTTTTTCAGACTATTTCTTAAGTACTTCAGGGAACTGGTGGGTTGGCTCAGCTGTCTAAAGTGCCTTCTTGAGCAGAGTCAGTCAGGGCAAGGGGCTAACGGTTCCATCTCCAGCACCATATGCCACACTAGACCCGCCCTTAAGGTAGCCTGAGCCAGCCAAAAAAAAAAAAAAAAAAAATTCCTTCTTAAGTACTTCATATTTTTGTGTCATTACAGATGATACAAGTTTTTAAAGTTTTAGTTTTAGATTTTAGTGGTAAGTAGGGATGCAATTGATTCTTATATATTGATCTTATATCCTGGAAACTTGCTAAACTCATTTATTATTCTAATAATTTATTGATAGATATTTTATACAATTTTCTATAGAAATGATCATTTTACCTTTCCTGTGTGTTTCTTTGAAGGTTTTTGTTTTCAAAACCTGTTATTTGTTGTGTTTTTTTTTTTCCCTGTATTTTAGGGAAGGGTTTACAGGGTGTTCAGGGTCTCATTACTAGACTGGATTCAGTGATTCTCCTGTTTACAGCTTCCCAAGAGCTGGGCTTACAGGTGTGGGACTCCATGCCAAGTCTCAGTTGCCATCTCAGCTTACCCCAGGGTCGGGTCTGGCATGGGAGGCCCAAGGATTGAACCCCCTACCCCTGTGCCTGCTTGTAGGCACTTTAATCCACTGATGTATTTGGCTGGCCCTAAAGTTGAGAAGGATTTTTTTTTTTTTGGCTAGATAGGCTGCCTTAAGTGCGGGTGTGGTGTTGCATGTGGAGCTAGGGATTGAACCATGGTCCCGCAAGCCTAAGTGAGTTTGCCCAGGCAGGTGCTTAAACAAGTAGCTAACCTACAAGTCTTCTTAAAAATGCTTTTATTTGTTTATTTGGTGGCATGTTGTACTGAGAATTGAACCTGGGTCTTTGAGCTTGCTAGGCAGACACTTAGACCATGGAGCTAGGCTCAAAACCTGTTGACTACAGTTTTGTTATAGGTGCACTTCGAGGCTGAGCCAGTTCTTTATCTTAAATTTTATGAAATATTTTATAATAAATAATGCTGGACTTTGTTAAATTATTTTTCTGCATCTCTTGAGATCATATGCTTTTATTTTTTAAGTCTAATGTGGACAATAATTGATTTAAAAATATTAATCCAACTTTCCACTCCTGTGAAACCTATCTAACTGTGATGTCTTATATTTTTATGCATTGTTGAATTTGACTGGTTAAATGTTTATAAAGAATTCAGCAAAATTGTGTCATGAGTCTTATTTATGAGTGGTACTTATTCGTGGTTTTCTTTCTTGAATTGTCTTTATCTAGTTTCAGTATCAGGAGAATGCTGATTTCCTAGAATGAGTTGGGAATTATTTTCTGAATTTCAAAATTCTTGAGGAGTTTTTTAAAATGCTTCATGGAATTCATGAGAGAATCTGTCTAGGTCTGGAGCTTTTTATGTGAGAAGGTTTTAAGCTACTTGTTCAATTTCTATAATAAATATCAGAGTATTCCAAATATCTATTTCTTCTTGTATAAACGTTTGTTAATGTACATCATTCAAGGTATTTGTCACTTTCACTTATGGGTCAAATTCATTGGTGTAAAGTTGTTCATAACATTTTCATACGGAATCTGTAATGATGCTATGTCTTTTATTTCCAATATTAGTTATTTGCGTCAACCCTCTTGATTGTTTTGGGGAGAGTTTTATTGATTTCCTCAGAAGACTCACATTTGTTTTGAATTTAGGATGGGTTCTGCAGGGTGAATAAAGTCTCAGTACACAGATCGGATAGTGATTCTTTCAGCCTCCACAGTGCTGGGATTACAGGTGCGCGCCACCACACCCAGTCTCGGTCGCTATCTCAGAGCGGCCCAGGGGCAGGGCCAGCACAGTACGCCAGGGACTGAACCCTGGCTGCTGTACTCTAACAAAGAAGGTGCTTTAGTCCCGTGAAAGGCTCACCTTCTTCATAGTTCACTTTTCTCTTTTAACTGTTTTGGTTTCTACTATTTGTTTTCTTCTAATCACTTTGGATTTAATTTGCTTTTCTTTTTCTGGCTTTTTAGAGTACAAAATAAGGTCATTGGTTTGAGAATTTTTCTACTACAAATATGTACAGCTATAAACTTTTCTATAAATGCTGTTGTCTGCATTTTGTAAATATTAATATATTGTGTTTCTATTTTCATCCAGTTCAAATTACTTTTAAATTTCTTCTTTGGTTGATTGGTTATTTAGATGTGTTTTTTTTTTTTTCTAAATACTGGTTTTCTACAGATTTCTCAGGTTTCATGTTTTCTTGGAAGACCAGGCTTGATTTTTGCTCTGAGTTTCATGCCCTATCATTTATGTTTATGTCTTTATGTTTGTAATATTTTCTCTGTAAATTCAAATGTACTGTTAACTCCATCCCAATATTTTCCTTTTTGAAGATTGCACTTTTGGTTTCTAGAAGTTTGATTTGGGTCTTTTATATTTTCTAGTTAATGTACCCAATTTTTCTTTGAGCTTCTTGAACATATCGAATACAATGATATAGTAACAAATATCCTTGATCCACGTAATTTCCAATCAGTTTCAATGGTTTAGTTCAACCAGTTCACAGTTGGCCCTGCACTGCTGAGGCATGCTCAGTTCATACACTGCTTTGGGCTTTGGCTCACCTTGTCCTGTGGGAGCCAGTACCTGGGGGCGGGCCATCCGCTCTAGGCCAGCCATTCCACTGAGTAGTCCTTCAGACCCTTGCCTTACTTTATTATCTGTTTGGTCACACTTTTCTGGATTCAGGGTTCCTGGTGAACAAGACCACATAGATATATCAATCAGTGAAAAGTAATTTTTTCTTTAACATACTAATTTTGTTGATTTTTCATAGGTAAAATGTATTATTTTTCCACATTATAGATATAATGTAACCTTTATTTATTTATTTTTATTTTTTATTTTATTGAAGTACAAATGTCAATCAGACAGTTTCAAGACACCTTAACAAGACAGATTCGATAAATTAATACATTGCAAACTGTTTTCATAACGTTTTGGTATTGTACAAGGTGCATACATGATATTATATTTACAGATATTATTTTAGCAGATATCTCTTATCA
>PVKA01013982.1:37954-53720 GCA_004027165.1 Ctenomys sociabilis | reverse complement strand
CTACAAACACTAGTAGAGTTGCAAAAGAACACAGTCCCAGGCAGTCATCGGGATGGGCATTGCCTCACACGCCCCTTCCCCCTGCAGCAAGTGAGAATGGCTCCCTGCTACTCCTCCTGTGGCAGCTTACACAGTTTCCTTCTTCAGATGTCATTTCAAGCTGTATTGCAGTGCTACACGTCCTTTTTAGGAAAAAATAGATCAAATTTCCCTGCAGTACTCTGAAAGGTAATGAAGTTTTAAAATTCCCATAGTATCTAGTGGTTTGAGGATTGTTTTCCTGAATTTTTAAATTCCAACAAAGCATTACTTTGCAAAAGGTCCTTCAGCCCAAATTCAGTGTCTCTGTTTTGATCTCTTTGTAAAAGCACTCTCTGTTCATCCATTCTTTTGGCCTGAGACCGCAGAATTAGGCTAAAAAAGTCTTCGTCTGGTACTGTTGGACCCTTTGTGGCAGCAGGTGGAGCACATCTTTGGTCATCCAATCTGGACCCCTGGAATTTAACAGGTTAAAATACAAATGCGTTAGGGAAGGAAAACACCAAGGTGTATGTCTTGGTAACTAGAAAGGGATCTGTACCATTTCTGTGTTTTTAGAAATTTAATCTTTAGATCTGAAACAACAGAATTTTCTCTTTAAAATGTTGTAGAGAATGAGAATGTATCTACAGAAGCATGGGCAGATTTCGTGGGCTTAGGGTATCACACTATACTACTCCAATCATAGTTGGTCACAAGAAATAATCTGGAGTCTGTGTCTCACTAAATGACAGGTCAATAATTACAGGCACCTACCATGTACTTTTAAGAAACAAGTCTTCTACATGAAATCTCTGTAGCACTGTCTTCAGGCCACAGGGGACAGCAACTGTGACCCTACCTGCCTTTTCTTTTTTTTTAGTCTGAGGGTCTTGCTATGCCTCTGGCCTTGAACTCATTTTGCTCAAATTCCTGGTGAGCCTTCTGCCCCAACCCTAGGTGTGGGACTATGGGGGTGCACCCCATGCCCGGCCTCGGCACCTGCTGCTGAAGGTGCCACTCATTTCATCATCAGAACACCAGCCAGCTGCTACAAGGCAGAGCTTTGCAGCTGCAGAAGCCACAGGTTTAAGCCAAAAGTGTTTTCTCTTTGCCCCTCCGTTAAATCTGCTAAGGAAAATAGCCCAGACTGAATTCTTTCAAGTTCTAATCTTATGGTTTCATATTAGTACTTTAGAAAAGTTACTGGTTAAATAAAAAAGCCTGTAGTTCTTAACAGGATCTAAAGACTAAGGGTAGATAGCTGGGTACCCACAATGTTGCCAGGCACTATACCAAGGAAGCACTTACCTGCCTTGTGCCCGTTAGCCCTGTAGCCTGGCCAGGGCTGTGCTACCACGCCCAGCTGCACTTAGGCCTTTGCACTAAGTACATCCTCAGGTCTTTTTTGAAATCTTTTTTTTTTTTTTTTTTTAAATGTGTTTGGTACTTGCAGGGTCTCACACAGCTTGGACTCATAGTGATCCTCTTGCTTTTAGCCTTCCCAGCACTGGGATTACAGGCACACCACGTCTGGATTCTGTGGCCTGGGGGTGGTGTCAGCGTGGCATGTGGTGCCTGGGATCGAACCCTGGCCCCTGTGCTTGCCTTTAGTCCTGAGCTATCTCATTGGCCCCTTTTTTGAAATCTTAAGAGGATATCTCAGCAAATTGTTAAACTTCCCAGCCTGGGCTCAAATTTCCCACTCTCCTACTGCTGCCTCCCAGTGCCTGGACATGGACATAGGTTGTATACTTAGCTTTTTCCATGTATCTTATGTACGTTTGCAGTAACGATAGGTTGAGTTCCCAGAGTTAAAATTGTCGAGTCACTCCAAAGACAGTGCCCGTCTCTTTACTTTCTAGGTATAACCTCTTCCCAGAGCTTTAATGGCAGTTACATGCTGATGCCTCATAGCTTTACTTTTGCCTTGAGCTCTTCTATAAATTTATCAACCTCTTCATTTCATTATCTTATAATTATCTCATTTAATATACTGTAAACTAGCTTTTCCTCCCCAGACCTCTAATCTCTGTCCTCATCCATTCACCCTATCATTCAGACCATAAAGACAAGCCATTGGTGCACCCTCTCCCCATTTCAGCTGCTAACTGGTTCCTGCACCTGCATTCTACTAGGACTCCAGCCACCACCTGTTCACTTGAGCTTCCTCGCTGGTTTCTGTACCAACACAACTGCCACTCGACCTTAGCAGTATCTGATATGGTCTAGCACAATGCACCAGTGATTTCCTAACATCCCCAGAACACAAGATACCATCATGGCTATGCAAGCCTAAGTGCTGTAGGTCCCAATTACCCTGGAAGCTGCTACACTACTGTTGCTTCTGCCTGGAATTCTCTTTCCCTAAATAATGATGTGGCTGCTGCTTTACTTCATTCCAGTCTTTTTGAACTGCAACCCAGAAAGATATTCTCTAACCGCACTAAAACAGACCACTCATGATTGCCCACTACCTGTCACTCCCTTGTTGACTTTTTCATAGCAGTTATCGTGGACTGACTTTGCCTTCCCTGTGTGTATAACTACATCTATGCCTAGCTCTGTGGTGTCAAAGAACACTTGAGTGTTTACAGATTTAGGAATTATTAATCCCTTTCAAAATACTTTCTCTTGGTTCAAACACACTTCTCCATTCTTGCCACTTTCTGAAGCAGCTCAGGAAGTCTTTAGTTGTGCTGTCCTATTTCAGTGTCCTGAATTGATTCAAAATGTTTGACTTTAGGAAAAGCCAGAAGTCGCATGGTGCCAGATCCAATAAATAAAGTGGATGAAGACACACCAAATGCTTTTAGGAGCCCACCTTTTCATCAGGTGGAATGTGGCATTGGCATTCACTATGTATATGTATCACCCCCGTACTGAAAATTGAACTCAGGAAGGTGCTTGTACCACTGGGCTATATGTCATATTTTAAAAAATCACATCTCATGCCGGGCCTGGTGGTACACACCTGTGATCCTAACACTGAGGAAGCTGAGGCAGGAGAGCTGCCATGAGTTTGAGACCAACCTGGGCTACCCAGTGAGACCATTTCAAACAAGATTTTAAAAATCACATCAATAAATGTGTCTTACTGCAATCATCTTTTAAACATTTTTTGGTCAAACTATATATATGTAATGCATTTACTTATGTGCCCATATATATATATACACATATATATGCGCCACTAGCTCCCACCAAAATTTAATATCCTTTCAAAAGCAGTACAGCTTTACTAGTCAGCAGCAGGATCATAATCCCTGTGCTCAGGGTTTCCTAACACAAAGCCCAAGAACTGCACACACCTGACACCTGACAAGGACGTCAAAGAAGTCCTCATCTGGCTCCTTGCTGTCCTTCGCCCTCAGGTGGTCAAGTACCGACTGCTTGTTGTTCTTCGTCCAACGTAGCCCCGGCAGGTTACTGACGCTGGCCCTCTGGTCGTCCAGACGGCGGCTCTGCGAGCTGGCAAGAAGGTCTAAGAATTCTTCTGTGTTGGGGGACACCACAGGGACTGGTGGTGCTACAAATAGAAATGAGCTAGTTGTACAGGACATTTGTGCACATCCACTACACACACAACCCTTCTTAGCCCTACCTGCCCAACACCTGCCCTGCCCCCAACAGAGTCCACCAGGCAGATGCCTCTGCCCGCTGCAGGCAGGCAGCCAGGATGGAGCCCAGGGTTCTTCAGGTGCACGCCTGAACTGCAGGCCCCCATGAGGCCAGTCAGCTTTAACACAGCTCAGACAAGGATGAGTGGGACAGTGTTTTTGTCCATTTCTTGGAATTATTTAGCTAAGAACCTGAGGGTCGGGTGTTGCTGGCAAGTCGGGCCTACAGTTAGGAGTCTCAGCAGCTTAAACAAAAATCTAAAGCACTGATTTTAGACCTTAAGATTTAGGCCTTAAGCTTCGTGTGAGTTGGAGGTGTACGCCTCTTAGGTCAGTCAGGCTTTTCTATTTCCCATATGATACACAATCATGTATCATTTTCTTTTTTTTTTGTTTGTTTTGGTAAGTGCTGGGGATTGAACCCAGGGCCTTGTGCCTGCTAGGCAAGAAGAGCTCTACCACCAAGCTATATCCTTAACCCATCATTTTTAAAGTTAGATTTTCTCCAACCCCAGAGAATAGAGGCAGAATTGACAGCGCAAAGCATGCTGGACTACACACAGACTCCAAGGACCTGTGGAAACCTTACTGTGAACTGTACAAATGCCAGCACTGTGTGCACACCTGGATTCTGGCTCTTACTGTGTCCTGAGACGAGAATGAAAGTCTCAGATACAAATCAAGGAGAACCACAGCCAACGGAGAAACAGAGACCTGACCTTTCCACATGGCCCTTGGTGGAGTGGCTGGAGCTGCGGGGGTGGCCGTGCGGCAGTGCTTCTCCTGGAAGCAGCACCGCTGATCGTCCATCCTACTGCTTTGGAATCGGCTCAGCAGGTCGAAGAACCCCTCATCGCCCATGCTTTCTGCGCTGTTTTTCTAAACATTGACAGAGGATTGAATTGACTTAAGTGCACTATCCTTACTTTAAGATCCTCAATGAACAAGATGCACCTCAGGGAAAAGGGAGACCCTAAAGATCAGTATTTTAATTTTCTAAGAATGTGAGTGGCATACTATAAAGAATTACCCAATTCAAATAAAAGGGAATTTCTAGTTAAACTTTCAGTTTCTATACTTGTTCTTCATTATTTCAAGGTGTGACTTTCAGAGATAGTATTTTGCAATAGTGAACAGTACTGTATACATATTTATATGCATAGCATTTATGGTTTTAATGATTTTTGCCTAAAAATTTAAAAATATGTAAAAATATTGAAATGTTAAAAGTATCAAATCAATAAAATACATTGCTTACAATATGTATTTCTTTAGCAGTATATGTATGTTAAAATTACATAGGTTTCCAAGTTTAGAAAATGGTTAACAATATTGAAAGTGTTTTTAAAAGTGTGGGAAAGGTTTGCAAGAGTGTGGGAAGGGTTTATAAAGCCTTAAGGTATATAAATACTAAAATATAACGTCACTACTTAACTTGATTTTTTTTCTTTTTTGGTGGAACTGGAGATTGAACTCAGGCCAATTCTTCTGAGCTATCTCCCTGGCCCTTGCTGATTTTCACTATTTGCAGGGCTGTATGGAACGTAACCTCTGTGATAAGTGAGAGACCACTATATTTCCTAGTCTTGGGTCTCGGTCTGGAAAGAACTGGTGTTAACTACTGAATAATTTTTTTTCTGGTGGGCACAGCCCACTCTGAGAGTGGGGCTGGGGTGGCATGTGGTGCTGGGGATCGAACCAGAGTCCCCTGAACCTGCTTAAGCTTGCCTAACCAGGTGCTTTAGACCTATCTTGCTGGCCCAGATAAATTTTTGTGAATACAGCCATCTGCACTAAAATGGTGACGCACTGAGAATGTGTTATGTGGCCATCAGTGCGCTTCCATAAGCTGGGACAGTGCACAGAGCTGCTCACCTGGCCACAGGATGGACTGTTACAGGTGCAGTCTGCTATCCATGGAAATGCTGCGCAGCACAGCTGTACTAGCAAACCAGACCTCTACCTTAGGCTCCAAGTTGAGTTCTAAGATTCTACAAAAAAATTTAAACTGAGATTCTTACAAATCTTTGTAAGAAACAAAAATTAGAAAGCGACTGTACTTTTCTTGAGTGCTTCCTAATGTTGGTTTGTTTTGGTTTTTCTCCAGTGCTGGAGACTAATTCTAGGCCCATGCATGCTGGGCAGCAGTGAACCCAGACTTTTTCAGATTTTATTTTGAGACAGGGTCTTGCTGGCTTGAAATTCTGATCCTCCTGCCTCAACCTCCTAGTTATGATGTGCCGAAGGGCATTTTTACCACACCTGTAAAGTATTTTCATCAAAGATTTGAAGATCCAGCCAGGTGTGGTGGTGCATGCCTGTTCCCAGTAGTCAGGAGGCTGAGGCAGGAGGATCACTGTGAGATCAAGACCAGCCTGGGCTACAAAGTGAGCTCAATGTCAGCTTGAGCTGCACAGCAAGACCCGTTTCAGACAGACAAAAAGGGGTGGAGGGCTAGCTGGCGAGATGGCTCAGTGATCTAAAGCGCCTGCTTTGGTGAGCTTAGGCAGGCACAGAGGACCACGATCTGATCATGGAGAAGGGTTGTCACCTTTTATGTGGAAGACTTAAGATCTAAAATGAATGTGATGCTTAATACAAGCAGCTTTTAAAAAAATTCTTTTTACAATTTAAGCAGTATAATAGAGGGACAGACAGACAAAATGCATGGCCTTCCGGAGGGGCTGTTAACTAACTTTTGGAGAAGAGTTCAGTGCCGTGTATTAGCAGCAGCTCCTTAGTGAATGGGCGTGTTCAGGCTGAAGATGTTTTATGCCCATTAATGTTAATTATTACTAGTGCACAATATGACCCACTTCTGCTCAGGATTACAAAATATTCTTGAGCCATTTATATATACGCTGTTATTTTCCCATTTGTTAGCCTTGCATAGTCCGTAAAGCTGTGTTAAGAAACCAGTGACAGAAATCAAGAATATTACCAGGGTGTGTAGATATAAATGGAATTCTGACCAGAGAACCAACAGAAATCTCCAGTCAAAGATTCTCACTACTTGGAAAGGGGACTTGATAATATAAAATACCTTCTTGGTAACTTATTTTGACCCTTTTATGAGAACACAGCTTAGTTATTTCCTTGATATTTATCCATAAGTATTTTTATTTCTAACATTAAATTTAATAAAATGCTGTTTTTCTTAATCAAAATTTTTAAAAGTCGATGACTGCAGCTTCAGTAATACAGTTAACAGAAGTTGATGGTAGCAGAGCCTTCATTCTGAAAGCACTTAATACTCCTTGAACAGTGGGGCATGGCGGGCACACCTGCAGCACGATGGGGGCTGAGGCAGGAGTGGGGCAGCAAACTCAGGTCCAGTCTGGGCCATGAGATGATTACAGAGAGTATGTCTCAAAGAATAAAAGAGCGAGTGGTACAGCACAGCGCAAGGCCATGGGTTTAGTCCCCAGGACCACCAAATAAAGAGGAGGAGAAAGAGACCTTGGTTCTTGGAATTGAACCCAGGGCCTTTGTGCTGAGCTAAATCTCCAGCCCATTTTTTCATTTTTTAATTTACTCACTTATTTTTTGCAGAACCAGGGATTGAACTCAGACCCTTGTGCTTGCCAGGGAAGCACTTATTCTACTAAACCATCTCCCCGGACCCTCATTTTTTTATTTTGATACAAGCTCTTGCTAAGTTGCATAGGCTGGGCTTAAACTTGGTGATCTTCCTGCCTCAGCCTCCCAGAGTGCTTGGATTATAGTTATGTACCCCCACATCTAGCTAAACCAGAATTTAATTTTTTCTGGATTTAAGTTAATTTGTTCTGAATTTAATTTATTCTAGATGAGTGGAGGGTAGTTTTACTGGGCAACACTCCAGTGAAATAAATGGCAGCATTTTTGCAAACAATAGTAACTCAAAATCCAAAGTACTAATAACTGTAGAAAACAACAGAACAAATTGTTTATGAATGTTTGGTTTTAGCTGTGAAGCTAGAAAACAGAAACATGGATAAATTCTTAGAATAACAAAGATATTTAAGTGTCTAAATATTCAAAATTTAGAAGAAATTAAAATAAGTAGGTGTTCCAAATATAACACTAAAAAACATACCCTCTGAGAGCTCAGAACTCGATGGTCAATGGAATTACTGGTGTCTTGGAGAACTTTAGTGAAGGAATTGGTTTTGTATTTTTTCCCCTTTAGTCTGTTGACAAAGAGTAGCTTTGCAGAAGGTTTGGCAATGACAGGCTTTTGTTTTGCAAGAATTTCACTGTTCCAGTTTTGTACCTACAAAATTAGAAATGAAAAGACATGAATAAACCCCAACTCTGGTCTCCTGAAATACTGACCTGACACCTTGGTCGTTTGCTGTTAGGGTGGGGACAGATCTTAGAGCTCTTCATAACATTCTTTGCCTTTTTTACTCTATTTTCAAAAGCTTACAGTAAATGCATTCTCTGGGTTTCTCATTCTCAAAATCTTTCTTTAAAAAAAAAAACCTGGAATCTAACTTGGGACCTTGCACTTGCCAGGCAGGTGCTGATGCCACTGAGCTGACTCCCCAGCCCCCAAAACAGTTGTTTTTAAGAATAAGAAATAGCAGTGAAGGTTTAGAATTTTCACCTTGACTAACTCTGTACACTGATATCTGTGATCTGAGCAACTACACTGAGGACAGCAGTAATAGAAAACCCATGGCTGAATGAGACTTATCTTGGTCTTCTAAAGGTGTACTGTTTCTAATGTTTCATCAATTATTATACTGCCTTTATAATTTTAAAAAGGCAAGGAAAAAAATTAAGATTTCTTAAAAGCAATTGTTAATATTTATTTGTCCAATTTTGCATAACTATATCTGTTAATCTGCGTGATATATTTGATGATAAAAATAGATAATATAACCATTGTTAATTAGCTATTCCTGTTTTGAAAATCTGTAGCTGGGAGTGGTGGCTCAGGCCTGTAATCCCAGCACTTGGGAGGCTGAGGCAGGAGGATTGTTGAGTTCGAGACCAGCCTGAGCTACGAAGTGAGCTTAAAGCCAGCCTGAACTGCATAGTAAGACCCTATCTCAAAAACACACACACACACACAAAAAAAAAATCTGTAACCTCTGTACTGTTTTATGTACATTTTTTTCTAGTAGTTTTTGCTTCTGTTTTCACTCTTCAAAATACAATCAAAATTTTAAAAATGTCTGGCAAAAAAGAAAATGTTTGGTAAAACTCCTTTAAAAATAAAATTTACATAGAAAGGGAGCCAAAATATTATTTTGGATGTGAGTTAAAAAAAGTTATAACTGGAAATCTAAGGGTATATGTAGAATTTTTAACCATAAAAATTTACATGTAAAACCTAATAAAGTGCTAGCAGTTTTTTTCTGTTGATAAAGCTATACTGTTTTCACTAATACAGATAATACTAAGTTCTCAATAGGCAACACCAGTCGATACAGATCTCAGGCAGGCTTAAGTACACAGGAAGTTCTCCAACAGACTCCAAATAATAAATGCTAAGTACTACACGGTAGAAACACACAGCACAAAGGTCAGGGACTGGCAGAGTTAATGGTGAGTTTTAAGTATTTGCAAATAATCATAAAGGTCCACAGTATATAATAATTGGTAAGTGAACTAATAAACCTTCTATTCCTTTTCACATACAAGGGGGAATTGTTTGCTAGAGTGCATTTCATTTTCTGCTGATTGGCGGGGGGGGGGGGGGGGACACACAAATGTATGTATGTGCTAGCAGGAACTGCACCCAGGGCCTCTGCCCCAAGCTACCGCTGAGCCTGCTTTTCATTTTGAAATAAGGTGTGGCTAAGCTGCCAAACTGCCTAGACTAGACTTGAACTTTGGATCCTTGGGCCTCAGCCTCCCAGAGTGCTGGAATTGCAGGCATGTGCTGTCATGTCCGGCTAAGAAAACAGCTCCTGATGTAAGAAAACAGAATTGAACTCAACACCCAAGTAGAAATCTGAAAAGAATGTTACATAAAAATTTTAGTTATTTTGACATCTTAAAACACTTAAGAATGAATACACAGTGGAACAATGTCTTTAAAATTATGAAGGAAAGTTACTTTTTTCCAACCAAGAAGTCAAAGTTGTTTCTTTTTAGTGCTGGGGACAGAATGCCTTGTGCATTCTACCACCGGCTCTACCACTGAGCCACACACCCAGCTCTGCACCACTTCCATTGTCAGTGAAATTACTAAATGTGCAACTAAGCAGGAAGACAATTACATTCAGTCAAGTCTCAAAGCTCCTTGACACCCATCCCCTCCTTGCCAAGAAGCATCACACTCCAGTATCTCTTGTTCCCTAGGGGTAAGTCACTGAGAGGAAGAAAATACAAAAACTATGGCAATTTTATTCTAAGTGAAAGGAACCAACACAATAACTAAAACATTTTAAAATAAAGATAAAACTTGGCCAGATAGCTTAGTGGATTAAAGTGCCTGCTTAAGCAGACACTGGGGCCAGGAGTTGATCCTCGGGCCTGCCTGCTGGCCCCACCTCCAGGGCACGCTGTGATAATTGAGATGATTGAGACTGGGCGTGGTAGCACACACATCTTTAATTCTAGCACTTGGGAGGCTGTGAACAGGATGATCACTACAAGTCCAATCTAGTTGGGTGACCTTGTATACCCTGTACACCCTGTCCCAAGTACAAAAACAAAAAGATAAGACTTGGCTCTTGGAGCACTACAGGGCTGTATCTTGTCAACTTACAAATTTCCTGTTAGTACCTTATACATAGAAACAGGAAATAATTTTGTTGCTTATTAGTAGGTTCTTACTAAAAGACAAAAACTAATATTGTCGTAGAGTGCTAAAAAATAATTTGTAAATTCAGTAGATTAATATTTGAAAACTACTCAGAAGAGCCATATATGTTTGGCGAGTCACAAAGCCCTTCAGAAGTTACCAGTGTTTATACAACTGCAGAACTGCTAAAATATTGGACATGAACAGAAGGGTATGCTGTCACAGAAGGGTATGCTGGCTACCAGGAGAGCAGAAGGCTGTTTAAAGACCTGTACAGATGCTCCTGACACATAGCTACTTGTGGCAAAACAGTACCTATAACAATTGAAATGCCACAAAGGTACCAAAAGAATTAATCACAGTTACTGCTGGAAGGTGAAATTACTGATGTTTTAATTTCCTTGCTAGATTTTCTCAAGTTGCTATAATGAAAGCTATTTTATAAAAATCATTTAAAAAATATCACAGGGGAGGCTAGATGTGGCAGCTATAATCCTAGCACTCAGGAGAATGAGGCAGACGGACTGCTGCAAATCCAAGGCCAGCCTGGGCTATACACTGAATGCAATGTAGCGAGACCCTGATTCAAAAAAAATCACAAGGGAATGAGAGTCTGTTTTAACAATGTAAAATTAAATTAAGTGGAGGTGGAAGAAAGAGCCTTTATTTGTTCTCCAAAACCCTTTTTACAATTGTGAAGTCCTTCCTGTTGGCACCCCAAAAGCCTGGGGAGGACACATCTCAAGTAAAATATAGCTTCTTCATCAGTGAAAAACTGTTTCTTAAAAAACACAGCCAGAAAGAGTACTCTCCTTTGGATTATAAATTTAATTCATCTTGGCAATGTTACTATGGTATATACTTTATTTTATTTTATTTTTTTGGTGGAACCAGGGATTGAACTCAGGCCTTTGTGCTTGCCAGGGAAGCTTTTATTCTACTGAGCCATCTCCTCAGCCCCAGGGTATATACTTTAAAAAAAAAAAAAAAATTGGACACAGAGTCTCTATGCAGCTTGGACTCCTAGTGGTCCTCCTGTTTTCAGCCTCCCCAGTGCTGGGATTACATGGTGCACCTGGGGTTTCAGGGGCCGGCATGGCACGTGGTCCTGGGGATCAAACTTGGGTCCTTGTGCTTGCCAGGCAGGTGCTCAGACTGCTGAGCTATCTCCCCAGCCCTATGTTATAATACTTTTCAAAACACTTTCTTAACCCCTTTTTGATCTTCTTCCTAGTCTGTTAATTAAAAAGTAAAACATTTATATGGTAAAACATTTAAAAGTTATTCAAATAGTTCAAACTAGTAAACAAAGTACTTCTAGCCTATCTCAAACACCCAATTCTTTTCCCAGAAGCAATGATGATTATCAAGCTTTTTGTGAAACTTTCCATAAATGTTTTATAAATCTACAAAGGACACATACATATATATATCTTTCTTAATCACACAGCAGGATGCTAACACATTCTTTTTTTTTTGCAGAACCAGGGACTGAACTCAGGCCCTTGCACTTGCCAGGGAAGCACTTATTCCCCTGAGCCATCTCCCCAGCTCTAACACATTCTTTTTATAAGAAAAATTTTAAGTGATATTTATAAAGGGCAAGGTTTATTTAACCCATTTTTTTAAAGGTTACTAAAAACTGTAACAGTTCACAAAAATTTAGAACATAAAAACATCCAACCTTTTCTGGTGTTAACTTCATAAGTTCCATATTTTCCATACTGTGTCGGCGTCCCAACTTGGAGCGTGTACCTTTGTAAAAATAAAACTTAATTCAAATAAACTAGGTAGGCCTCAAGAGTACTTTCAGCATCTCTACATAATTCTTTTTTTTTTTGAGACAGGCTCTTATATATACTTCAGATTGGCCTTGAACTCCCAAGGATCCTCCTGCCTCCGCCTGTTAAGTGCTGGGATTAAAGGTGTGTGCCACTGTGCCTGGCATACTTAATTCAGTTCTAAAGTCTAGTGATCATTATATATACCTAAAATGTCACATTCTTCACATTATTTGGCCTTATTGCTATTACTTCCTAAAAGCACTTTTAGCCCAATGCTTTAATGGGTTGGTTTCTCAGATCAAATGTCACACCAGTATGCAGGCAGGCTTATGAATTTAGATGCTTTCTTTTTCTTTTTTTTAATCTTTTATTTATGTATTTATTTGGTACAAGGTCTTATAATGCAGCTTGGACTCATAGTGATCTTCCTGTCTCAGCCTCTCCAGTGCTGGGATTACAGGCATGTGCTACCATGCCTGTTTTGTTGGCTGGCTTGGCATGGGGCTAGCACAGGGTACCTAGGATACAACCTGGGTCCTTGCATTTGCCAGGCAGGTGCAAAGACCGCCAAGCTAATATCCCCAGCCCTGAATTCAGATTCTTAAAGAAGCCAGTCTTTTTTAACACTGAGCCAACCTGAGAAGCACACACGTTTTCTTGCAGCTCCTTTTCATAGCATTATGGATACAGCAATGAACAAGAAACAAAAAGACATAAGATATGCAAATAGCTACACTCTCTTACTGATAAGAGACATACAGTATAATAATGTCTGTAAGTATAATATGATGTATGCACCTTCTATGATACCAAAACATTATGAAAACAGTTTACAATGTATTAATTTATCAAATCCATCTTGTCAAGGTATCTTAAAACTATCTCATTGATATTTGTACTTCAATAAAACAAACAAACAAAAAAAGAAACAAAAAAAACAATGAATTGAAACAAAAACCTGTCTTTGTGGAGCCTGACTGAGCAAGTAGGGAAGTACTAGGCTGGGTCTCTTAACCATGGTGAAAATGAGCCTATTCAAGGTGTGCTGGAGAGCTCTGAACAGAGGACTGACATGCGATTTACATATTACAGGACCCCTCAGGCTGTGGTGTGGAGAAGTAGGGTGTGAGGAAGCAAGGCTGGAAGTGAGAAAAGTGCTTGATTCTTCCCTTGGAGATGCTGGTGACAGGCACTGAGATCTCATTCATGTGGTGAGAGATCAGAGATAGGCTTCGAGGGCAGGCTTTCTGATGGGCTGGATGGAGAAATGAGTGGAAGATAGGGACCAGGCATGACATCTAGGCTTTTGGCCTGAACACCTGAACAAATACGCTGCCATTTCCTGAGATGGAGCAGACTGATGGAAGAGTGTTTTGGAAAAACATACTTTGGAGCGGTTCAGTATTAGAAGTCAGTTCAACATTCAAGGGGAAATGCCATCAATATGAGTCCAAAACTCAAGAGAAAAATTATGGCTAGAAATAAGAACTTGAAATTAGCAGAATCTAGGTATATAAAAGCCAAGCAACTGGGCAGGACCATTTACAGACGGTCTAAATGTGGCCACTTGTGCCCCTTTGTTTGGCAGTACTAGGGATTGAGCCCAGAGGTACTCTACCACAGAGCTACATTTCTATCCCTTTTTATATTTTACCTTGTGATAGGGTCTCACTAAATTGCCAAGGCTGACCTTAAACTTAAGATCTCAGACTGGGTGTGGGGGTGCACGCCTGTAATCCCAGTGCTTGGGAGGCTGAAAACAGGAGGATCGCTATGAATCCAATCTATGTAGTAAGACCTTGTAGACCCTGTACTAAATATATATATAATTTTAAATTAAACTTGTGATCCTTCTCACCTTCCCAAGTAGCTAGATATAAGGTCTGTGTTACTTTCCTCAGAGTACGTGTGTGTGTGTGGATGGCTCAGCCCACCCTGGGGGCCGGGCTGGTGTGGCGTGTGGTGCTAGGGATAGAACCATGGATCCTAAGCTTGCCTAAGATGCTTTAGACTGCTGAGTTATCTCGCTGACCCAGGCTTTGTACATTTTAATTAAAGTTAAATAATATTTAAAAAATTACTTTTTTTGCAATAATCACATTTCAAATGCTTAAGACCCAGGTAGCTACTGTATTGGATGGTACACATGCAGAATTTTTCTCTCATCACTGACCTAGAGCACAGAATAGGAGAAATCGGAACTGAAGGGGACAAAAGGTAGAAGACTTTAGAATACTGTACCCTGAGCATTACAAATTCAGAAGAAAGATAAAAAAGAGAAGGACAGAGAGTAAAGTCTGCAAGAAGCAACTAGAAAAGTAGTGTAGTATGGGAGGGCTGTGAGGCAGGAATGATCAGCTTTAAGAAATACTACCGAGTGCTCAAATATGCTGACATCTGAAGACTAACCAATGGCTCTGGTAAGAGGGAGACCTTGGAATGGCACCTTAGGACCAGAAGGGTAAACACTTGAGCACAGTATTCTGAGGAAGAAAGGGCATGAGAAAGGACACAATGCTGGCACCAAGGAAAGGGTCCACAGCTGGAGGAGTCTAGCAGACCAGTGACAGTTTTATAGATGAGAGTTCCGACAGAATAAGCTCTTTAGAATCAAACACAGGAAACCATTTAGCCCACTGTCCAGTTATAAAGCACAGTCTCAATCTATTATACAGCTCATACTTTAGGGTTTTTCACCAAAAATTCTTTGAAAGTTTGACTTGGATGACTAGCTAATAATTTCTTTTTCTTCTTTCTTTTCTCCAGATGAGTTTAGAGGACTTTAGAAGACTAAAAGCTAGACTTTTCACTGACTTTCAAGTCCAAAATATTTGACTTTAATTTTTGAAGCTAGAGTTAAATGTATTTCAAAGTCACATTTAGATATGATTAAGAAATGTTACCCTAATTTTGCCCCTTTTTATTTTTTAATCAAAAGTAGCTCTCCTCCCCTACTTAGACATATTAGGACATTTTTTTCTCCCCAGAGCAAAATCCCTCAAGAAAGTTTCCTAAAAATTGGCTTTACCACCAAACAATAAAAAAGAAAGTTTTCTGGGGCTTTCTGAATTAAAAAAAAAAAAGAGAGAGAAAACAATTCCAAGAGATTTCATCTTAGAAATGAAATGAATGGGGGGAAAGCTGAACAAAACTCAAATATATAAAACTATGTGAAATAAAAGGATAAAATGATAGACTTTTCGTTTGGGTTATCTTCATATTTATAGATTCTTAAGTGAGCTTAGTATAATAGTTAAATGTATTGCTTACAAAATAAAATACATTCACCATTCTTAAATTCATGATAAAAACTATACTGCATTATTCTTTATCAACAACTTAATAGAACTACATAAAATAAAAAGGTATAAACAATTGAACTTATGTCATACATTCTCTGGAAAAGACTTCAATGACCACATAGGAAATATAAAGTTCATGTGTTGATATATAAGTTTTAATCTACCTGGGTCTTAACCATCCAGCAGAAAAGTATAAAAGTATAAAAATGAAGTATACATCGTGAGCCCATAATATTAAGCTGAGCTGTAAATGGATATGGTCGACAATTTCTTTGAATAACTCCCTATGGTTGCAGAATG
>PVKA01013982.1:0-37854 GCA_004027165.1 Ctenomys sociabilis | reverse complement strand
TTAGATAACGCTGTGCTTCTACATAATTCTATGAGAGGCAAGATCTGCACTATTGGTGGTGGGACAGGATATTATGTCAGCTTTTAGTGCTATGGTCATCCACTAGGTAAATAATTATTGAATCTTTGATATAACTCAGCTACATAAATACCTGTAAATATAATATCATGTATGCACCTTGTACAATACCAAAACGTTATGAAAACAGTTTGCAATGTATTATTTCAACGACTCTGTATGGTTATGGTGTTTTGAAACTGTCTGATTGACATTTGTATTTCAATAAAATAAAAATAAATGGAAAAAAAATAAAAAATATTTTCTAAAATAGTAAAAAAAAAACAAAAAAAAAAACAATTGAACTTATGTCATACATTCTCTGGAGATGGTAATATGATGAGCAATTTAAACAGAAATTGTGAGAGCAAACAAATTGGGTTTTAGAAGACCTGTTACTCACCATGTAAACTGTTATCAATTTCAATATTTTCAGACATTATGGAATTATTTGTGCTGTAGCTCAAACCAAGAACCATTTGAAGATCTGAGAGATTCAACCGTGCTGTTAGTTCACCACTTTTATCCCCAACCTACAACCACAAGTATTTATATTTTAGAGTAGTATTTAAAGATACTGCATGGATAGAGTAAAAAACAAAAAATAAGAGTAAAAAAAACATAATAATAATGATACTGAATGATGAAGATTAGCTGGAAATGTTGTAACTCTAAAGCTGGAGGGCAATATAGGAAAATAAAAATAGTTAAGCTAGAATTAAGAGACTACAAATGAATGAAATTGGTTACTCTCATTAATAGTTTCAAGAACACAGAAAAAAAGGTTGACTTTCTAAAATATCACAATAGGACAGTTAATTATATTCTTTTAATTCTTCAGTTCTCTAAATGTTAAAACATTCTCTCTGGGATTATATTAAATAATGTAGATAAATCAACTGTGACATCAACTATAAAGGTGGTATCACATGAACAAATTTCCTAAAAACATTTTATTTTTATACTGTAACAACGGTGACATTTATTAAACCAGCACTAGATATTACAGTCTATATATAGACTGTAGGCATGTCCATATATACTATCTCAGGTTACAGAACAACCTACATCTTCCAGACAAGAACAATGAGGCTCAGAAAAGGTTTATAAATCCAAATAGCCAAGATGTAGCACAGAAGGGACTAGGGTGTGATTCAAAAAATTGTTACTCTTTTTTTCATTGTATTTTAAAGAATGAAAACAAACAGAAGAAACAAAGATAGAAATAGAGTAACATACAAAAATACGTAGCTTATAGATTTCAAAGCAAGAATAGCTAATTAACAGTGGTTATCTGTTTTTATCATCAAATCTGTTGCTCATATTAACAGATATAGCTGTGCAGGGCTGTCCTAAGTAACATGCTAATTCTCTATGCAGTGATGGGAGGTAGAAAAGGGACATATTTTAGGAAAAGTTTTCAAGTAGCAATAATCATGCCTCGGATAAACCTCACTAGCTACGATACTGCCACTGTGCAAAGCTGGGGGGACATATTTTAGTAATGTTCTATTCCTGTGTGCCTGGCCTTACCTTCCTATCTTACGTCAAGGCCAACATAAGTGTATGTTGATCTCTGACCTGTACCTCAAAATATGTTTTGGATGACAAGAGAAAAATATATAAAAATCAAACATTATTCAGCCATACAGTGTAAAAAGAAATAATAGGGCTTTTTCCCCTGCCACTGATTTGTAAATTACAACAGCACAGATAACATTTTTCCATTGCATACCTCTCTTGAAATTTCCAAGTGCTTTTCAGCAAAATGCATTGCTTGGTCATGATTTCCTAGAGCTGTGTATGCATTTCCTAAGCTCCAACATGCTCTTCCTTCACCAATTCTAAAACATAATTCAAAACTAATATGCAGTTATCTGAAAAAAGGTATACAGAAAATAAAACTGATCCAGAAATGATTAAATGTATAAACAAGTGTTGGTGAGCCCACAACACTTATGCTGCAGCAGGCTGTTATCAGTGAAATCTCAAAAGGTTCGCCATCACTAATTAAACATGCTTTGGTATTATTAGGTCTTTTACTTTACTATCATGCTACTGGAGAGAGCTATGAAAACACTCAGATAATTCTAAACTCAAGAGTCAGAGTCAAGTATTACAACAGGAAAAACATTCTTTTAAAATAAACATTCTTTTAAAACACTATAAAATAAAATCTTGGGGATAGGTCTTCTAATCAAATTACCGTATTATCTTCCTAGAACAACTTTACCTGGTAGTCATTTAGTGTTCATTTTAATACTAGGGAGAGAACCCTGTATAACTGGTTGAGGTAGTGTACTTCATCTTGAACAAGTATACTGGAAAGTTCTTTCTCATGCTAATGTAAAAATCGATCTAAAGCAAAACAACAGACTGGCAACACAGGTGCATTGTTTTTTCATACAGCAAGACAAAACCAAACAAATGAAGTACTAATCCTTAAAAATCAGAAGATTTCATATACACCACAAGAGTTGTAGCTTCTTTTGAAAAAAAAAAAAAAAACCAGGAGGATTTGTTTGTAACAGACCTTGCTCTTGCCTGGCAATAATCAGCTAGAGCTGAGCAGCAGCTGCTCCTTGACAATGAATTGTAGGCACACTGCAATCCTACCCTGACCTAGGCAGGAGCATGTCTGAGGAAAGCTGAGTCTATGACCCAGGCGCTGACTCTGGTTCACAGAGCAGCCTTCCAACAGTAGCACAGGGGAATGTTCATGAAGAGAGAAGCATCAAAGGAAAAGCTCTCAGGATGTAAGTATGCACTGATCCTTTACCTTGCCTAGAGTTGAAGGATGTATAACTTACCTGTCTTTTAGTTCCTGAGCAATTGCCAGATGCTTCAGGTGATAATCAATGGCCTTCTCATAGTCTTGGAGTAAAGTGTATGTGTTCCCAAGACTGTAGCAAGACTGAGCTTCTACAGCTCTGTCTTTAAGCTGTCGTGCCAACAAAAGTGTCTTCCTAAAAGGCAAAATTTTCACATGATTATTTTTAATTTGGGCTATAACGATAAAAAAAAAAAAAAAATCATTCTTCTCTCAGCTGCCTTTCACGTAAGTCTGTTTTAGTCAAATATCTTTTACTATTAATTTTAACTGACATGTTTCTGAAATACAAAAACCAGATCTAGACTTTCAGATTTGTCTTTTTGAGACAAGGTCTCACTATGTAGCTCGGGCTGGCCTTGAGCTCAATGTGTAGTGCAGGTTGGTCTCCAACTTGCAACAATCTTCCTGCCTCAGCCTCCTGAATGCTGGGATTTACTAGAATATTGGAATAGGAGGTCAAGGGCTTTGAAAGAATAACAGGCTTTATAACACTTGAAAATATCTCACTTTTGCTTTGATACTTAGAAAACTTCTGCTCCCATCACATTTATTTGCAATCATGTTGTTACCTTTCATCTTGTTAAAATTTAAAATACGTACATTTTTATGGGTAGACCATTAGTCACTGATTCTTAAAATACTGAGTATCTCATTTAAACATTGATGACTGCTTGTGTCAGCAGCATATATACTAAATATTGATGAAATTCTACCCAGCAGATATGGTATTGTCCACAAGAAGTTAGTATAACAGGTAAGAGCATGGGTCCTGAAGCTACACTTCTGGGTTCAAATCCCACCTTTGCTGGCTGGGTGACCTAGGGCAAATCACCCAACCTGTCTGTGTACCACATTCCTCATATACACAATGGTAAATATCTTACCACCCCTGTAAAGATGGAATGAATTCATATGCATATGAATATGTCTATTTATAGATCTTGAGCACAGCAGGTGCTACATCATAGTCATGCTATTTTATGACTACTTAAACTTGCACATGTTTTTGGATCTATTAATTTAAGTGATTTTTTCTGTAATTTCTGCCAAGTTATATAATAACTACGTATCATTTATGTCTATATGAAAAATTATATGGCAATAAGATCTATCTTTTCAAGAAATCAAATCTAGAGTTATGCATTTAATGAGACCCTCAAAGTGGTCCCTTGCCTGTCCTCCCAAAGTTCTTGACTTTTGGAATCTCCCTCAGATTCTGCGGCACAACCCTTTCTGGCACACTGTTATATTCTGATCATGTAGCTGCTTTATGAATTGTCAGACATCTGTCACCAAATTCAATGACTAATGAAGGTTTGCCAGACAGCTGTTGTATCCTGAAGGACATGGACCTAATTAGGCCAGTCTTCTTGTGTAGGCTTGAAACAGTTGCTAAGGAGAGTTCCAAAAATATTACTAACCAGTATTTTTGGAATATATGTAAATTGTGAATTCTACTCTGCTTACTGGGGGAAAAGATAGGCTTCCCTATACATGCTTTTTTAGTTACCATCCACTTTATAATACAATTTGTCGGTATTTAACACAGGTATACCACTTAATGATTTTCTATATCCTTCAGCTTTGAAATATATGACATTTTTATACTGAAAATGAAAATATACACTATACTTGCACTGGGACATATTTTGCCTGGGAAGATATATCTATCTAATTAACTAGCTCATATTAACTACTAGTCAATATTTAAAGCAAGATGTGATGCTATTTTATTTTTTGGATGGACTAAAGTTATGAGGTTTTTTGGGTGGAAGTGGGGAGGTACCAGGGCTGGAACTCAGGACCTTGAGCTTGAGAGGCAGGTGCTTAAGCCACTGAGCTATCTCCCCAACCCTGGATGGAATACTAGAATCACCCTACCTCAGAAGAAAAGTGGGACTGTCAAACCCATAGGGGATAATGGCCCTCTGCTGACAAAGCCAAAATAGGGCAGAAAGAAGGTGGGGGGATTGCTAAGTGGCTGGATAGTAGAGGAAAAATTGAGTGATCAGTGGTAATGAGGGCATATTTTTAGCCAGGCTTTCTGGTTTCTCTTCTGACCCAGAAATGGGTGAATAAAACATACATATACTGCATAAGTCTTAAAGGCTTTTTGACAGTTTAAAATTCATTATTTATTTATCTGAGATAGAGTCATGCTATGCAGCCCAGGCTGGCCTTAACCTCTTGCTGTAGTGTCCCACGTGCTGGAATTACAGGGGTGCACCACCACGCCCAGCTAATAAAAGTTAATTTTATTTATTTATTTAGATTTTTTTGTTTTTTTGAAGAACTGGGGAGTGAACTGAGGATCTTGCATTTGCCAGGCAGACACTTAAGCCACTGAACTATCTCCACGGGCCCGAGAACTGTTAATTTCAAAGATTAAAAAAACTAACAAGATCAATGCGGTCATCCTGTTGCTATTAAATCTTAGATGTGATAATATTTAGGTATAACAATACTGACTGAACAGTGTATGCCAGGGATGATGTTAAATGCTCAGTATATTCTTTCATTCAGTCTTCACAACAATTCCCAAATCAAGGTATTGTTCTCTTCCAGGAGAGGAAACTAAGGCTTAAAAGTACAGGGTCCTGCTGCTAATATGCATCAAAAATCAGGCTTAGGGCTGGGGAGATGGCTCAGTGGAATAAGTGATTCCTAGCAAGTGCAAGGGCCTGAGTTCAATCCCCAGTTCCTAAAAAAAAATCAGGCTTAAAGTGTGTGACTTAGTGAAAATATACAACTACTCGTCTTGCATTCATACACAGAAATAGTAGACTAACTTGTAGTATTCAGAAGCAGTCTCAAATTCACCAAGAAATATATATGCATTTCCAAGGTTGCTGTATGCTCTTCTTTCAGCGGCTTTATCTCCAAATTCTTTTGCAATAAGGAGACGCTGAAACAGAAATATTTTATTAGGCATATCCTATAACAACACTGTAGGACAATGTGATTGATCACTGTTCAGAACTGTGACTGAGGGACAGGTCTGGCTCAAAGGCCTTCCATTCATACCTGCTCATGAGCTATAACTGCATCCCTGAAGTTGCCAAGAAGGTAATGTGTGTTACCAAGATTTCCAAAGGCTCGTCCTTGGGCTGCTCGGTCTCCCAAAGCTGTTACTAATGACAGATTTTCCCTAAGTGAAACAAAAAATGGTGAAAAAAGTTTAGTAAAAAAACTTTGGTTGGTTTATAATCTTTTTTTTTCTTTTCAGTGCTTGAGATTAAACCAGAGCTTTATATTTTACCAGACAAAGACTCTACCACTGAGCCAAACTCTAAATGCACATCTAATTCTTTAATATCAGAAAAAAACCTTCAAGCAAGCTTACATCAATATGTACATTTTTATGGTATGGAGGTGGTTACAGGACAGCATCAAGAATATTTTGGTAGGTTTTTGCACACAGTCAAAGATAGTTCATCTTGGAACCCCTATTTTTTTTAAAAATCTCTTTTATTAAAATTCTTATTTATTTATTTAGTGGTACCGGGGATTGAACTCAGGCCCTTGCGCTTGCCAGGCAAGCACTTATTCTACTGAGCCATCTCCCCAGCCCGGAACCTCTATTGTTTTAAGTTTTATGACATTCTATTGGGCAAAGACAACTGACTCCACATAAATAGACAACCATTGATATTTCTAGTTTCTGCCACTAAGGGGCACTGGTCTGCATTTTAATTGCAAACTGCAGATTATAACCAATACACCACTGAAACATTTATGCAACTTATTGAGGTTATTTTTGTTATTCCTTAATTTTAAAACCTTTCACAAACTTAAAAACTTACTGCTGGGTAAAGAAAACATATTACCCCATAGTTTAGGTGGGCCTATGGGGTTATATCAAACCTTACTCACTCATAAAAATCCACTGCTGCCTGCAGAGCATTTCTCACTTCTTCTGGAAATTCTCCAACATCCTGGGGCCCAGGGCAGCCAAAACTTTTCCCTTTGGCATGAAACACATTTCCAAGATTGTAAAGTGCTCTTGCTTCTCCCACCTAAATGAAGATATCAGCAAAGCTTACATTTTGAAATCTCAGGCTAGGTATTTATACTGCTGTCTGTATGTGTGTGTACTTGCCTGCCTGCCTGCCTGCCTTCTCTGTCTCTCTCACACACATATAAAAATATATCTCTTTGTTATTATCAAGAGAAAGGGCTTTTATTTTTGCTGCATTAGCTATTGAACCCAGGTCCCTTGTGCCTAGCTATATCCCCAGCCCGTTTTATCTTTAGACAGGCTCTTGCTAAGTTGCTCAGGTGGGAGTTTTGTCTTGTGATCCTCCTGCCTCAGGCTCCCAGAGTGCTGAGATTATTATGTGTCACCATGCTCAATTTAGGAGAGACAAATTTCTACCACGGGTCATGGCAGATTGTTACTTGCGAAAGAAGGATCTCACTATTTTTTCTCTATTGTAAATGTATTGTTTTATCTTTTATTATTTGTCTATGAACATTTTCTCTTTTAGAAAAACTGCAGAATATAGTAGTACAAAGCAATTTCACTGAAATTTGGCATTTGACCTATCATCGTGATTCCTTATTACCTTGTCATTGAGCTGTCTAGAAATATCTAGGTGTCGCTGACAACAAACTATGGCTTCATCAAAATTCCCAAGAACTTTTAAGGTGTTTCCAAGATTACCACTAGCTTTGGCCTCTCCCAGTTGGTCTCCAATAGTCCTGGGGGCGAAAAGGCAAATGGTATTAAAAATACAAATGGCATTAAAATAGAAAGCAGCCACAGTGTAGTTCTCCTAGAGGACAACTGATATGCTTGCACTAGGAAAGACCCATTAGCCTTGAAACACATTTTAAATAAAAATATGAACCTTAACATTTGTGTATTTAAATTAATTTTCATTCATTTAAACTCTAGAGTCATTTCACTACTGTTCATTCAGTTAAACTGTGTTTAGCCTAAAGATTCATTTTCTAAAGCAATGCTATTAAATTATACCTCATTAAATATATTTAGTTTTCTTAACTGATTGGAAGTACTTTTTAAAGTAACAGTTCAGGGATGAAGAATATTAAAAAGCTTACACTGATTACCTTGCAAGAGTTAAATCATGATGGTGATATTCTAATGCTTTGGCATAATCATGTAAATAGAAATAAGCATTGCCCAGCTGGCTATAAATAGCACTAAGTGTTTTTAGGTCTTCAGTTCCAACTTGCACTGCTGCTTCAAAGAAAGACACTCCAGCACGGCAGTCTCCTGATTTACACAGTCGCTCCCCTTCCAAGGCCAGCTCTAGGCAAGAAGCTTCCATCCTACAAAATTATACAGGACAGGCATTTACAACACAGCATCAGTAGTGTATCACAGTGTTTATAACTTCCAGCAATAATTTAAGTGTAAACTGCATGGCTACTTTTGCTTAGGTCAAGCCTAACTGAAGTACATATACATTATTTTTTTAAATGAATTTTATTGAGATACAAATAGCAATGAGACAGTTTCAAAACCTATTAGTAGGACAGTTTCAATAATTAATACATTGCACCTTGTTGTGTTCATAGTAGTTATTCATAGTAAAGATGCAGATATGATATCCTGTCCAAACATTAGTACAACTCTTTCTTCTCACTGAATTAAGAGAAAGTAACCATTTATTTGTCCTATTTTGTATATACAGATACAAACTGGTCCTTCATTTATATTCCCCTTTTTTGTGTTGCCACAGATGGATATTCCATTGCCATTTAAATATTGTAGGTGAGTGAATTCAGCAAAACAATCCAATAGAATCCAATAGTCCATAATAGTATTGGGTTATCTGAAGGACTGGCAATGTCAGAAGTTGTTGACTTGAGCCATTCATAACTCAGTATATTAATATAGCTTTACTTTTTATACTTTGTTTTTATACTTTCTGCTAGATGGTTAAGATCAAGATAAAGCAAGACCTATATAACAAGAAATGTAGCTTCTGTATCTGACAAGGTCAGTCAAATCCTGTGGTACAGGATTTACCCTGAAACCCTGTACCACAGTTTGTAGATCTTTTGTCAGTGTCAGCCATGTGGAATAGTCACAGCCACTGTTGACCAATTTGCTCTCTGTGAAAGCCTGAGAGAATGTATTCTCTCCATGTGACTCTCCTTAGGCACACTATACATCATTGATCACTCTCCTCTGTGGCCCCATAATCTCCTTGATCAGAAGAAAATTTGGGGTATCACTGAGTTACAGGATGTCATAGTACAGTTTTCTCTTATGCCCTGAGTCCTCACTGACCTTGAATGGCTAGGGTCAAAATGTTGGCTGTCCTTGCAGCCCTTCTTTTTCTCTGATTTTTGGTCTGCAAACTTAAGTTGTTAACCCTCTAGAAGAGAAGCTTAATGATATTATTACCCTATAACATAGGTAGTTGAGCTTAATGTCATTATCTGTCTGAATATCAAACATCTTAGACATAACATGGAACAGGTATTTTCCATCAAGTATTGATATGTTAAACTTTAAGACCCTACAGAATGTGAAGAAAAAATAAAAATAAAAAAAAATTTAAAAAGTAGAATAAATAATTACATATTTTTACACAGAAATTTATAAATCTAACCATATACAGCATTGTGGCAGGACAGACCTGTGACATTTTTTTCTTGTCCCTTGTTTTCATTTATTACCTTTAAAAAAAAAAAACTTTTACTTGAGAGATAGTACAGCGGTAATTGGTATGACATGACAAGTAGTATATACTTAGAAGACCAGAATGATAGGCATTTCAAGCATGGCCCTAGTATTATACATATACATTATTGATAAAATACTAAACTGTTATTTGTAGCAAGAGCTAATCTGGCTATCCAAACCTCTCATCACCTCAGAGGTCTGTTGTATAGCACGGCTAACTGTCTTCATATGGAGCTCATCTAGAGCAATTCACTGTACTACAGCAGTAACAGTGTTTAGTGTTTTCCAATCTATTGGGTGTGACAGAACTGTAGAACCCTCTTCCTGAGGATTGCAGAGAACAAGGAGTACCAAGGAGAGTGAAGCACTGTTCTCTCCACAGGTATCCAGGTGGCCCACTCACCCGTCCTTCAACCCCTCTCACTATCCATACACCCACCCACCCACCCACCCACCTCTCCTCTCTATATTTCATACACAAAAACACACATACTGTCCTTCCTTTTCTTACAACCACTTATACAGTACAGTGAAAAAGTGCAAAATATTTTGATCTAAAAAAGCACATTTTTAAGCCAGGCGTGGTGGTGCATGCCTGTGATCCCAGCACTCTGAGGCTGAGGCAGGAGGATTGTTCGAGACCAGCCTGAGCTACAAAGCAAGCTCGAGGCCAGCCTGAACTGCATAGTGAGACCCTGTCTCAAAAAAAAAAAAAAAAAAAAAAAAAAAAAAAAAAAAAAAAAAAAAAAAAAAAAAAAAAAAAAAAAAAAAGACAAAAAAAATAAAAAATAAAAAAGCACATTTTAAAAGATCACAAAGTGTCAAGAAATGTAAAGATAATATAGAAATTCTAATCCTCAAAATATGTCCCTTTAATTGAAAAAAATGTAAGAATTGACTGAAAATATATTTGGGAGAAAAAAGAGCTAATACTGTGGACCCTGACCCTGCACCTGAGAAGGCACCTTCACTGTGGTCGCCACTGTGTTTCATGACTTTTACCCTGTCCGCACCCCGCCTAATCACTTGATATGCTATGACTTAGTAAATTATCTTCACATGGGCAACCTTTTCATCCAGGCTAGTATGCAAACAACTACAAATCTGAGTGGTTATTTGTACTTACTTTCTAAAGCACATTAAACAAATGCAACCATTACAATCTAAAACTTAAATTATCTTGTGTATGACCAGTGTATTTGTTTGATCCTTTGAAAATTCCAATTAAGCTCATCAAACTTAAATTTCTGGAACAGCAGTCAGCTGCTCCGTGCTAGAATCAGCTTTGAGCCGCCCAAATAGAACTGGGCCTCATAATTCAGCCCACACAGCAGCAAAGTCTGTATGGAGCACTTTCTAGAGCCCAGTGCTGGGGCCTTCTTTTTGGGTGGTCTGATCATCTGCATTTTTAAAGACTCCAGGAAATTCTAATGTACATGCCAGGACAGAAATCACTGTTTTAAACAGGAAATGTGAATTAAACTACCACACCCAACTGCCATTCACATATGACCGTACTTTTGTATCTACTAGCAAGTCAATTGCCAAGTTTTTTTTAAGGTACTTTTAGGCTGTAAAATGTTTATAGATGCATAAATTAAACAGGGTTATAAAAGTAGAAATTAAATCCGATGAAGCTCAAAGCATGAACAAAGAGAAACAGCACCACACAAAGGTTCAAAAAAGACTCCTAGTTCAGAATAAGCAGATTAATTGGAAGTTTTCATATTTTTTATTAAAGTTTTGTTTTGGTATGGTATTAGGGATTAAACCCAAAGCCTCTGCACTGACCTGTACCCACATTCTTTAATTAGTTAATTTTCTTGAGACAGTGTCTTGCTATGTAGTTCAGCCTGGCTTTCAACTCACTATGTAGCTCACACTGGATTCCAACTCCCAGTAGTCCTTCTGCCTCAGCCGCCCAAGTGCCGGGGTCATAGGTGTGTGCCACCACAGCTGCGTGCCACCACAGCTGCTCCCACTCTTTCTAGAATCTTGCTAAATTGCTAAATTCCTTAGGCTAGGCTTGAATTTGTGATCTTTTCCCTAAGCCTTTCGAGCGCTGAGATAAGCATGGACTACTAAACCAGATTTCTTTTCTTTTCCGCTTTCTTATTTTTTTTCCTTTCTTTCAATAATCCAACGGAGTTAGCCAGTGGCTACTACAGATTCACAGACTAGTGACTTCATTTTCACTTTCTATAGATCTAAGTAGGATAAAATAAGTAAGCCTCTACTTAATATTTTGCTTTACCATTAGATGAAGCCACTTAGACATAAGAGAAGATCTAAGGGCTGGGCATATAGCTCAGCAGTACAGGACATGCCTGGCAAGTGCAACGTTGTGAGTTCAATTCCCAGTACTGATACATAGATTGATGCTTTTACTTCAACAGTCTTGCAACTAGCTGTTTGTCTAGGGGTAAAACTAGAGACCCCCCCCCCACACACACACACAAAGAAATGTCAAATTTCTGTATTTATATTGGCTAGGGAGATAGCTCAGTGGTCTAAGCACCTGCCTGGCAAGCACAGGAAAGTGGGTTTGATCCTCAGTACTACATGCCACGTCAGTTCCAGAACTCCAGGCGTTCTGTGCCAGCCACTGAAACTTGGTGTGGTGGTGCACCCCTGTAATCCCAGAACTAGAGAGGCTGAGTGAGGAGGATCACTACGAGTCTGAGCTGCGTAGCAAACAAATTTATTTACCAAATAAATTTAATTTTTCAAAAAATTAAAAAAAAGCTCTGTATTTACATTTCTTTAGCATGTCAGTTCACAATTAAGAATGCCCGTTTTTGTCTTTCGCAAGTTAAACTGGTCATTCACAAGTGAAAACTGCCCTTCTTTAAGAGTATTTTATTTTGGGCTGACCAAATAGCTCAGTGGACTAAAGACCCTGCTTAGGCAGAGCTCAGCGGCCAGGATTCAACACTCAGCATACCATGCCAGCCCCCACCTCCAGAGTGCACAGAGACGGTGATTGAGACTGGGCGTGCTGGCATGCACCTGTAAACCCAGCACTTGGGAGGCTGCAAGCAGGAGATTCACTAGGAGTCCGACCTATGTAGTGATACCCTGTAGACCAGGCAGACCCTGAACCAAATACATTAAAAAAAAAAAAAAAAAGTAAAATAAAACATTTTTACTTTATTTTTTATTTATTTATTTTTTGAGTTAGGGTCTCATTATATAGTCTAGGTTGGCCTTGAACTCACTCTTAAGCTCAGGCTGCCCTCACTCTTGCAGCAATTCTCCTGCCTCAGCCTCCCTAGTACTGGGATTATAGGTGTGCACTACACCTTGTTTGAAGTTTTTTTTTTTTTAAATAAGGAATTAAAAGAAATTATTTTAAAAAGGAAATTACAAATATTTTAAGATTATCTGAGGTTACTGGTATATTCTGTGCATAATGAAAAATAAGCCAGCAAAAATCATGCTATATGAAATTGTGATTTTTTAATTAAAATTTTCTTTTTCCAGATATCTGAACCAGTTGTCTTTATTTGTCTAAATACTAAAACCAATGAACTTCTAAGAACTGTCGAAGGAAAAACTTGAAAAACTAGTTCAATATATAAAATACTTTCTTTATTAAAAATTTTACTCTAGGGGCCAGGGAGATGGCTCAGTGGAATAAGCGCTCCCTTGGCAAGTGCAAGGGCCTGAGTTCAATCCCTGGTTCCACAAAAAAAAAAAAAAAAATTTTTTTTACTCTAAGCATTTTAATGATATGAAAACTATATAATCAAATATTCTCACTCCTAGGAATATATCTTAAGGGTATATTTACACAAACTTAAAAGACATACTGTATATCAAAGAATATTTATAGCAACAAAGAACTACAAATAACTTGAATGTTTGTCAATACAGCAGTGACCTTTAAAAATTACAAGCTATGAGGCATGGCGTGTGACTTCGCCCCGGTAGGGGTGCCGGGGCTCTGTCCCAGAAGCTGCAGGTGAAGCAGAGTAGCTACTCATACACTGCACACGGCATTTGTATACAAATCAGAAGTTTAAAACACTGTCTCTATCCATTTAAGCAAAAAATGTCTTCTTCAAATAAGTATCTTTAAACTGTATATGGTGGCACATGCCTATAATCCCAGTACTTGGGAGGCTGAAGCAGGAGGACTGCTATGAGTTCAAGGACAGCCTGGGCTGCATAGTGAGTTCAAAGCCTGAGCTATATAGCAAGACCCTGTCTCGAAAGAAAAAAAAAAAAAACAAGCTAAAACAAACCATCAAAAAGCCAAATAAGTATCTTTACCACAAGTACCTGACCTTTTGAATTTAATACATTATTATTGGAATCATAAATTCAAATGTGATAAATTTTGTTGGTAAATTGTTTCATAAGTTACATATTTGGAAAAATATATTTTACAGAACTGTTACTAGAAACAATGACAGCAAACCAGAACACTGCTGGCTACATGCTGTCCACCAAGTCCAAAGAAGCAGGACTGTCCACACTGAAAACACTTAGGATAAGGTAGCTAGTCCTCAAAATAAAGTCCAAAATTCCCTACCTTATTATTAATTCTGAGGTATATTTTGATTCTATATTTTATTACAAAAGAAGTTAATATTCTGGGAAAATACCAACATCTCAATCAAATGCATGTCAGTGTAAAATAGGGCAGGTTAGTCTATAAATTTTTTAGAAGATCATTAAATAGTAACAGAAAAAGTAATTTTATATCCTCTCTGTGGTAACAGAATAGAATTACTTCATTTGTTTACCAGTTGGGTTGAAAACAAGTTACAGAAGACAAGCCAGAAAAATACTTCTCTATTAAAATACATCCCACACACAGTTTGTTCTGTTCTCCCTGGTGGTCTGTCTCACCTAACTGTATAATGAAAGCAACTGTATTATTAATAATTATAAATAGACATTGTTATCTTTGACTGAAGTTTTCATTTTTGCTAAAAATAGATTGAACATGTTAGGCATTTTTTTTTCATTTCTTCTTTTTTTGAGCAGGCTCTCACTGTGTAGCTCAGGCTAACTCTAAACTCATATAGCTGAGGCTGGCCTTAAACTTGCAGTGATCCTCTTGCCTCAGCCTCCCAAGTGCTAGGATTATACGAGTGTGGCACTGTATGCTGCTAGGCATATTTTTTTGCACACTTTTTAATCATTTGTTTTAACTTCTACACTAGATTTTGGCCTTTACAATCTTCATCTCCTTAATTTTGGTTTCTTGTATTTGCTATCATTAAAAGCAAAACAATTAAAACCTTGATGCTACTTAATTTTAAAAGATGCAATAACACTGATTATGGAAACCTAATCAGACTTTTCCTCAAAAGCTTAAGAATAAATTCTCAAGGACATCAGAGCCAAAACAAGTGTATGCTCTCATGATAATACTAGCTTATTCTAAGGCTGGTGATGGAAAATATCTAAACCCAATGAGAACGGTTTAGATATTTTCCATCACCAGCCTTAACTCCAATAAGCAAATTTCCATCCATTTACATTTACCATATATAACTAATTGTTCTAGTTCATCTTATAAAGGAAAAAGTAGCACAAAATTAGACAATTTAATTTCTATGTGATAACTTAGTTTTAAAAGTGATTTTAACATATTAAATTTAATTCTAAGATGTTCCAGTTCAAGGCTATGTATTATTACCATGAAAGAGAAACTGATGCTCAGACATGTTAAATGACCTGTTTATACTCAGTTAATGGTCATGCTGAGAAATGACATTTTATTTTTGTTTCCAAACCCAATATTTTTTCTACCACTCCACAGTACCTCAAACTATCCTTCAGGACAGAATAGCATTAATTACATTTATCTAACAAAATTAAAGGAGTCACTCCAAAACTGTATTTCTTTACAACTTATTGCAACAGTCCTATTTTTACACTGCTAAAGTACTTAAATGTTGATTCTTCATGAGTAACGATTATGAATAGGGACATATCCCTGAGAACTACAGAACTAGAGACATTAGTGTAATGAACAGAGTGTATCCATCCACCTTGCCACTTCAGCAAGTACCAGAATAGGTGTTACCAGTACAGGGCTCATCTCTATGCTCATCCTTACTCCTCCAACCCCAGGTTATCTTGAAGTACATATGATTTCATTTGTAAGTATCTTAGCATATACCTCTAAAAAACAAGTCCTTTTAAAAAATAATATCACTATCATACCTAAAAAGTTAGTACTTCTTTACATCAATCATACAGTATTTTAAACAATTAGATATGGACTCCATTTTGCTATCAAGGAACCAGGGATTGAACTCATGGAAGCGCTTATTCCACTGAGGTATCTCCCCGGCCCAATATCCACTTTCCAAAAAGGAACACACTACTTCATAAAGCATTCTGATGTCCCTTAGGAAATTTTGAGTGTTCAAGGAAATATTCCATTTTAAAATTACAAACTCATTATACTATGGAAACTCTCAGGAGTAGCTGAAGATCTCAGGAATGAAACAATCAAATGGATGAAACTACATGCTAAGTATTTATAATAGTAAACCTAACATAAATGATTTAAATCATTGCCCACAATTACACAGCAATCTAAATAAAATCTAGAACACTAGGTCTTAACGTATTAGTGAAGCCAGAGATTAATATATTCTTACTAAGAACAGTTCTAAATTTTTAAGTTTCCACTTGATGAAGTCTTTTAGTAATATGCATGTTTCACCTGGGCTGTATTTGGAGAAAAGATAAACCTTGGATCATTCTGCAGGCTGGCTCCTTATCTACTGCTCTTACAATGAAGCATACCGTTCTTTAGGATGTTCTGCAGGATGGATAAGTAGCATTCATATGATGGTTACACCCTATGAAATTCAATGGACATGTGGACCACACAACATCCTAAGCATCAAGGCCACCCTAAGGAGCTAACAGTCAAAAGGAGAAGTGAGGAGGGAAAAACAACCAAAAAAACAGATACAGTGAATTTACCATAGTTGGTGTTAAAACAGAAACATGCTCAGGTCAAAATGTGAATACAGAGAGGGCAAACCCCAGCTACAGAGTTTATAGATAATTTCCAGGAGAAAATGAAAGGGAGGGGAATTCTGGTCATAAGATGTAGCATGAGCAAAAGCACTACGACATCCAACTGTTTAAGGTTTAAGGAAACAGAACGGCAGGGAGTAATGTCTAAGGAAGAGAAAGGAAATCTTGTGTACTACGGTAAGCGTGGCTCTGCCCTACATGAGGGCCACCTCAGGCTTAAGCAAAGTGGTTGCATGGTTAATGCTTTGTCTTCAGATTGACCCTGTCATAATAAATTAAAAATGTGGATTGCAAGAAGGTAAGAATATGGACCAGGAGATAGCTCAGTGGCACAAGTGCGTGTCTGCCAAGTGCCAGGCCCCAAGTTCAGTCCTGGTACCTAGTGTGAGGAGTCTGGAAGGAAGATTCTAGAATCTGAGAAACTCTGAGGAGACTGAACAGGCAACAATATTCTAGCTACAGAGAGGGAGAAGGAAGAAAATATTTTTGCATTTTTGGAAATATGGTCTAATGGGTAAGCTGAAGGCATTTCATACTAAAAGCTCATCTTATGATAAAAATTATCCTTTATTTGAAACATCTTTGTTTTTAGTAGAAATGTTCTTACCTTAACCTGTATAAACTTCCCTGGCTACATGCTCTAACATGAAAGATCTACTTCACAGGATGATGAATCTCCTCATTATTTCCTGAACATATATTAAGACATCTGATATTTGGTAGAAACATTTTCACTCAGATATTAAATGAAACCAATTCAAAATTCTGGTGTTTGCATCATTAACTTGTAGCAGTTTTGACAAAGAGCTACTATTATCTAAGCATTTTATTATGTAATTGCTTGGTTTTTTTTTTTATTTTTTTTTATTTTTTTTTTTGTCTTTTTGAGACAGGGTCTCACTGTGCAGTTCAGGCTGGCCTAAGCTCACTTTGTAGCTCAGGCTGGTCTCGAACTCACCAACAATCCTCCTGCCTCTGCCTCCCGAGTGCTGGGATTACAGGCATGCGCCACCACGCCCAGCTTTGTAATTGCTTGTTTTTATTTTGTGGGTGAGTACAATGACCAGAACTTCTAGAGTAAATATTAAATCACAATGACAATGACAGTGCAGGGGCCGGGGAGATAGCTCAATAGAGTAAAGTGTTTGCTTAGCAAGCACAGGTCCTGTGTTCAATCTCTGGTACCAGAAAAACAAAACAAAACAAAACAAAAAAACAATGACAGTGCAGATATACTTACTTTACTCCTATGACATCAAAAATGTCATTAATATTTCACACTAAATATGTCATGTTTAAATAGCTCATTTATGAAAAATCGCCTCAGCTGACTACATAAAAAGATCATTTTCTCTCAAAGATTTCAAAAGATACCCTTCTTTTACATGTGCATTATATGAAAATTATAAAATATGAAGTAACTATTCATAAACTTTTCCAGAGAACATTAACAAATCACTTCTTATAGAACAGATACAAAAAGTTATAATCATGAAAAACTGCTTACAGAAGATAGTAACTATAAAGAGTATAGCTTGAATTATTTCCAAACTGAAAACTGAAATGAGCAGAGCTTAAACATGGACTAACAGGTATCCACTAATAAAGCGATGGTCTTACCTGTAACGAACATGAAAAGAATGGTCTTCCCTCATGCTTATTAAATTTTCCTCCATCGAGTCATATTATAAGCTGAGTAAAACATAAAAATAACTAATTTGTGTCAATCCAGTTCTTTACAGTGTAGAATTGTTTGCAGAACATTGTCCAGTTAGTACATTAATGAATTGGTGTTAATACATCCTAAGCTCCTGCTTCTTCTTTATTAATATAATGAAAGGAGGTCAATGTCAGACAGCTTAAAGGTTCAAAACGTCTCCCAAATCCTTGCATCTCCAGCCCTTTCAGCAGCACTTCAGCAACATTTCTGCAAAAGGAACACAAGATGCTTTTCTTGAAGTCCTGTTTTCAAAGAATAACTTAAAGAAACCCTGCACTGTTAACTCCACAGACTGCTGTCATGTCAATCACTAAAGAAAATTGCAGAGGGCTTAAGTGTCATCATGGGGATAAGCATGTGAATAGAAGAGATTTGTCTGAAAATTGCCTTTTAACCTTTTACAATGATTTAAATACAATTTTATGTAATATTATAAATAATCAAAGAACATATTTCCTACTAATACTTAAAAATTATGATGCTTTGAACTCTTTAAAATTGCTTTGGTAAATCAAAACACAAAAAGTTTATTCTAAACTATAAATTCATTTCTTCAAAGATTTACTGATTAAGATACACATATATTCCTTTGCTCTCAAAGTAATTTTTATTTATTTTGTTTTGTTACTGGGGACTGAACCCAGGGCCTTCACACTGAGTTACATCCCCAGCATTTTTTTTTTTTATCTTTTTGAGACAGGGACTCAGGCTGGCCTTAAGCTCACTTTGTAACTCAGGCTGGTCTCGAACTCACAACAATCCTCCTGTCTCAGCCTCCCAAGTGCTGGGATTATAGGCATGCGCCACCACGCCCTGCGTAAATTTTATTTAAACCATTTAAATGTTATTAATATCAAATGAGTGCAAAAGCATGATGCAACAAACATGCATTTACCACCACCCACCTTAAGATGAAGAGCACCACCACCAATTCTGATTCTCCTTGGGGCCCAACTTATCCTCCCTTTCCTCTCATGTGGTTGCTAAAGTAAACTGTGTTCATCATTCCACTACGCATCTTTACAACTTCTCCATAAATATGTCCTGAATAATACATTATTCATATTCAGTTTGGTGTAATTTTCTTAACCTTGTGGATTTTCCCCCCTTTTATTCTATTTTATTGTATTTAGTACAGGATCACCAGGGTCTCACTACACAGGACTCGTAGTGATCCTCAAGGGCTGGGATTACAGGCATGTGCTACCTCGCCCAGTCTGTCACTGTCTCAGCACACCCTAGGGGCAGGGTCAACAGCACACCAGGGATGGAACCCTATTTTTTTATTTTAAAAAGAATAAACAATAAAAAGATAAAATTTCAAAACAAGATTTAAAAAAAGATGACAAGAAATTAACAATAGTTGTTATATTGCATATTGTTATCTTCAAAGCAGTTGTTCAGATTACCAGGTATAGGCATGTAAGATTTGTCAAACAATATACACCTCACGTTTCTGAGATGCATCTCAATTGCCTATAATCTGCATAATCTTATTGCTCTATTATATTCCATATTCTTCATTCTACCAATGATAGGCATTTGGATTTCTTTCTCTTTCTTCTGTTATCATCAAATGTACCACTGTGAACACTGGTACTAGAAATCTAATGTACTAGTCAAACAGCAGAACAGACATAAAGAGAATGAAACATAAAATGTGAAAAATATCAAGCAGCAGTTGAAAGAAGAGAAAATGAGAAACTCTAACATAAATCTAACAGGAGCACTAGCAAGTAAAGAGGAGTAAATGCAAAGTTTTCATGATAAAGACAAAATTTTGCCAAATTAAAGGCATAAATCAACAAAATAAAGAAGCACAAGTCCTAAAAGTGAATCTATGCCCAGATATAGCACAGAAAATCAGATATGAACTATAGCCTTTAGGCTAGCAGTTAAAAGGAAAAGAGAGCCAAGCAGTGATGTAATCCTGTCACTTGGAAAGGCTGACCACGAAGATTTCAAGGAATTTGACTTTTCTTTTTTTTGGCAGAACTAGGGATTGAATTCAGACCCTTGCACTTGCCAGGGAAGTGCTTATTCCGCTGAGCCACCTCCCCAGCCTGATTCAAGGAATTTGGAATCTGCCTAGGCATCCCTGTCTCAGAATTTAAAAATACAGACACTGTTTAACAACCTGTTTAATAACTTTGGACTTATGACAAAGATATGCACTGTTCAGACTTAAAAGCCATTGCTTTGGCTTAGGATCCATCTTTCTTTTTTGTACAGTTCAGTAAATCTTGTTTATACAGCCTCGATGTCTTTTTTTTGTACAGTGCACCTTGTTTATATAGTACAAGTTTTCCTGGTTATATCATATAGCACAATACTGTAGTTTTATGTTGTTATATGTTTATATATTATAGCATTACATGTCAAAGTTATTCACAAAAGTAAAGTACTAAAGCTGGAATTTCCTTTGATCATTTGGGGGGTCTGATTACAGTAATGTATATTTGTTTTGTGACCAATTCAATTAATGGCCTAATTGCAGGACTATCACTTGGTCATTAAATAAGGAACATATGCAAAAGAAGCTAGGGATGTAGCCCATTGAGAGAGAGAGAGAGAGAGAGAGAGAGAGAGAGAGAGAGAGAGAGAGGGAGGGAGAAGGAGAGACAGACAGACAGACAGGCAGACAGAGAATTATGAAGTCCTGAAATATCAGTGTTACAAATAACACCTACAGGCCAAGCGAATTAAGCAAACATTTTATTACTCCATTTCCAGAAGGTCTTAAAACAGCTGATACTAATTTTAAATAGTTCTATTAGAAAGTTTACCATACTTTTAAGAGCATTTTTTCCCCATTTCTACCTATTCCTAGTCCTGGTTTTTCCTTCTCTTACCATATATTATAAAGCCTAATTCTTCTTCAGCATAACACTCTTTCAAGTGCCTCAGCTATAACATAAACCAGGCTGAACAAAAACATCCACTGCTTTGTTAATTAAGTACCATTCAAAAGAGACTAATAGGAAACAGAGTAGCAGGGTGAGAGAGGAAGGCCAGCCTTGGGTAGATTGATTAAAAGGTTTCTAGAGGAAATGAAGTTTCCATATTATCCAGTTTGGCATGTTAAAAAAAAAAAACTCATGAAATATTATTCTTCCTATGTCTTTTCTTGTCCAACAAAGGAAGCAATAACTTAAGACAGGTCAGAGCTATTAATCTAATAAATCTCTTTTCCTTCTATTCAGAATCCCACAGTGCCCCTTTTTTCCTTAATAAAAATATTACTAAAAGGAATTAGCGTGAATATTCAGAACAATCGCTCCAAAGTGCATTTAGATAACACAACAGCCAAAAGGGCAAACAAACTGTCAATTAATATTCTTTTTTTTTTTTTTTTGTCTTTTTTGAGACAGTGTCTCAAAAAAAGTTCAGTTCAGGCTGGCCGTAAGCTCACTTTGTAGCTCAGGCTGGTCTCGAACTCCTGCCTCAGCCTCCCAAATGCTGGGATTACAGGCATGCGCCACCACGCTTGGCTTGTCAATTAATGTTCAATAGGAGGTTTTAGCCTAATTTTTGTAAAATGAGACAAAAGGAATGGTATTAAGCCTCATCTATCTTGAAACTATTTATATTTCATTTAAATATCTTCTTACCTATAATGAAATTCCAAAATTCACTAATTTTTAAAATGTTAATTTCATATTAAAATGTAAATACTATTAATGAAGTTGTAAAGTATCTTACTTTAGGACAACTGTGTAAAGAACTACTTTTATTTTTCAATGTTCACAATTTATTTTACAGACATATTCCAAAACTAAGATATATAATATAGAATACTTCTTCTTTTTCTTTTCTTTTTTGTATTTAGTACATGGTATACAGGGTCTTTTTTTTTTAGATTTTATTATTTTTTAATAAAACAATCCAACACAGTTCAGCAGTCCACAATAGTAGTGGGTTTTCACAGAAGTTGTTGACTTGAGCCATTCACAGCTCAGTATATTAATATGGCTTTACTTTATATACCTCCTTTTTATACCTTTCTGCTGATTGGTTAAGACCAAGATAAAGCAAAACCTATATAAGAAAAAAAATGTAACTTTGTATCAGATAAGGTCAGTCAGGTACCCTCATGGTTTATCCTGTAACCCTGTACTGCACTTTGTAGATCCTTTGTCAGTGTCAGCCATGTGGATGAGTCATGGTCATTGCTTAACCAATTTGCTGTGAAAGCCTGAGGGAATGTTTTCTCTCCATGTGACTCTCCTTAGGCACACTGTTCATCATCAATCACATTCCTCTGTGGCTCCATAATCTCCTTGATCAGAAAATTGTCCTGAGTCTTCACTGACCTTGAAAGGCTAGGGCCAAAATGTTGGCTGACCTTGCAGCCTTTTTTTTCTCTAATTTTTGATCTGCAAACTCAGGTTGTTAACCTTCCAGAAGAGAAGCTTATTATTACCCTGCAACCTATGCAGTTAGGTTTACCCACACTATTTGTCTAAATATCAGATAAGAACCATTTTTAAAATAATTAAAACCAGCCGGGTGTGGTGGCGCATGCCTGTAATCCCAGCACTAGGGAGGCTGAGGCAGGAGGATTGTTGTGAGTTCGAGACCAGCCTGAGCTACAAAGTGAGCTTAAGGCCAGCCTGAACTGCACAGTGAGACCCTGTCTCAAAAAGACAAAAAAAATTAAAAAAATAAAATAAAATAATTAAAACCATCAAGGAGACAGATTGTTATTCAATATTTTATGAGGAATTTTTTATTATTCTCAAAAGTATCCCAAACATTACAATTTTCCTAACTATTACACTGCATTTATGCCCTGCCCCATGCAGAGGATCTGAATAAGGGCTTTTTATATACCAGACAAGCACTCTACCAGTGAGCTACACCAGGTTCACAACCCAGTAGCATTTTGTATCTTAAAATTCTATTTACTGAACAAACAAGCAATTCTTGACTCATGACTCCAGTCAAGAACTCTCTAACCAAATGCAACAACTCTCAGGTTAGTAACAATGCATTCACTCATGTTCCACATTACATAGTTACAAAACCACTTCATATTTAACACTGCATACATGCATATTAATGCCTATACATATAAACACATGTAAATATACTATGTGAATTGTGCAACATTAGTAACACCTGCAAATATTAAGTCAGAAATTTATTCATTAGGATAAGAACATGTAATGACAAAAGAATAAGAATTGGAAATAGAAACTAATCTGAAAGAATCAAGTGATCAATCTTCAACCTGTATTAAGACAACTAATAATTTTCAAGCAACACATTCATCCCTTAGTAGCACCTTCCAAAAATGGTCCCAAATCCTCACTACTATGTGTTGGCAACATGCTTTGGACTATATAAGATGTGCTGACTCTGAATTCAATTCCCAGGACCAAAGAGAGAAAGATCATTTATTTGGTATCACAGAAACTGACAAAAGCATGAAGAAGAATCAGTTGGTATTAGTATACACTGCTTCACATTTAATTGTCTGATTACAAAGCCCAAATAAGGAAACTTCCTAGAAGGTTATATTTATAGCTTTTGTGCTCTTTGAATTCATCTGTTCCTCACTACAATTTAACTGACAATAATTTCTGGTCTGTTTTCATTCAAAGATCCATACACCCTGGTAACACCTACAAATATCTATATTATTTTTCTTACCTCCAAATTAGGTCATTCAGATTTTTCAACTTTTTATACCCTTATCATTTTCTCTAAAGAATAACATTCAAATTCTCTATATCCTTTTTAGTTGTACTGTGTCAGGCAGATAGTTGCTCTTTTTTCAATTTGTGCAAGAACAAATATGTGGAAGAATCAAGAACATATTTAAAATAAAGTTGTTATAGTGGAATTTAAAGTACAGTTTACAGTAACAAATATATAACATAGCAATTATGGGTGAAATAAAGTAGAATACCAAAATACCCATTTCTAGGATAAATTCAACTATCCCAGGGAAACTGGCTATTTTCTGTCAAATTATGTACCTGTAAATAGACACCAGTTCATTTGTAGATGGATGCAATGTGGGCTGTCACCTAATCCTATGTATTTATTTATTTTGCTGTTCTGGGGCTAGAACCCAGAGCCTCCTGTATGCTAGGAAAGCACTCTACCACCACGCTTATCTCACCCTCTCCAAACTTCTATTTCTGACATTTTATCTGGAAGACCAAGCAGAAACAAGATGGCAAGTATAAGGCAAACCACATGTAAAATTGAGACTAGCATAGTAAGAATAGAAGTCTCTTAAATATAGGAACACATAAGCAGAGCATGAACCAGAACAAAGTCCTACAGAGACAAAAGACAACAAAGAGCTTAATTTTACTGTGCAGGTGAGGAGGTAACTAATAGCAAGAAAAACTACTTTGACATCAAAAAGTGATACTGCTATGAGAAACCAGGGAAAGGTCGGAGAAGAGTAGAAATTTGTGACTAACCCTTGAATCTTACACATCTTTAAAACTAAAAAATCTTAAAGGGCTGGCAAGATAGCTCAGCAGTCTAAAGCGCCTCTCAGGGACCGCGGTTCAAGCCCCAGCACCACACTCCATGCCAGCCCCTCCCCCAGGGCGGGCTGAGCTGACCTCCCCTCCACACACAAAAAAAGAATCTATGATGTGTAGCAAGACACTGTAATAAATAAATGAATTTTTTAAAAAAATCTTAAATACTAATAAAATCTAAATGTTACAGTAAATCATTGACAAAATTAAAGAAAAATTCCATCAGGAAAAAAAGCATAAAAGCAATATGTAATACCCTGATTTCTTTATTCAACATACTCAATCTCTAAGTCAAAAACGCAGCAAAACTGCTGCTTAATATTGTGAATGAAAGATGAACTAAAGATTACATATATGGGGGCCGGGGAGATGGCTCAGTAGAGTAAGTGCTTGCCCAGCACGCACAAGAGCCTGAGTTCAATCCCTGGTTCCACCAAAAAAAAAAAAAAAAAAAAAAAAGATTACATATATGAATCTATCCACCTCTAACAGTGTTGAGTACTAATGAAGCAAACAGCAAATACATGACTAAGGTCAGGTATTACTTTATTGTAATCTCTGCAATAATCAAAGTACAGTTCCAGATTTTATATCAGTTTGTTCAGAAAACAAGTATAATTAAAAGTGTAAATGCTAACACAAACATTAAGAGCTTTAGGGCTGGGGGTACAACTTGGTAGTAGAGTATTTGCATAATGTGTGAGTACATGGGTTTGATCCCAAACAATTCAAAATAAATAACTAAATGAAAACTTTCATTTAATTAATTAATTAATTGGTTTTGTGACAGGGTCTTGCTCTGTAGTTCAGGTTGGCCCTAGACTCACTATGAAGCCCAGGCTGGCTTCTCGCAGCAATCCTCCAGCCTCTGCCTCTGGAGTGCTGGGATTACAGGTGTGTACCACCACACCCAGCTAAATGAAAACTTTCAACCAGCTAAATGAACAAGATAATGTTCCAAGGATGAATCAGAATAACAGCTATATATTCCTTTTTTTTGGAAGGGGGGGTGGAACTAGGGATTGAACTCAGGCCCTTACACTGACCAGGGAAGCACTTATTCTACTGAGCCATCTCCTTGGCCCTATATATATTCCAAAAAATCTGAAGGCATACCATCAGTCAGAGGGTTCCTAAATGTATCTGAAATTACAAGGGTCACTATGAAAGATAAATAATACAAAACAAAGTATGATTAATCTCAAAGTCATTTTTACTCTTGAATATTCAAGGCAGTCTGGAACCATTGCCCCTTGAGTAATGAGAAATGACTGTATAAACCTCTTTTCTTGGTGAGGAACATTTATATTTTTTCCTATCATATAAAGCTAAAAGTACAGCCCAAATATGAAATGTAATCTAAAAGAAAAAGATTTGATTATTTCAGACCTTCAACTTAGCATTGTTATTAAGTTGGAAAAGACTAAACATATGAATCTACCCCTATGAAATGCAAATGTTTCTAAGAAGCAGGAAGGGGAAAAAGGGAGGGGAAGAAGCAGGGAGGGGGAGAGGGAAGAGGAGTAATTACTGTTTAAACAGTTTCTTAGTGTCTTAAGGTATAACAGCTCATGGAAATCAGGCATGCTGGGCACCATGGTAGCATGTACCTGTAATCCCAGCCTCAGGAAGGAGGCTGAGGAAGGAGAATCATTGAGAGTTTAGGGCCAGCCTCGGCTACATAGCAAGATCCTATCTTAAAAAACCCAGATGTTAAACATCAAAGATTTTTCTGAGACGTGATAAACTAGGAAGGAACATAATTTTTTAGATTATATACAAAAGTAAAGAAGCTGGGGATATAGCTCAGTGGCACAGCACCTGCCTGGCAGGTGCAAGGTCCTGAGTTCAATTCCTGATACCAAAAAAAGCCATAAATACATAAAAATAAGACTGCTTGTATGTAATAGTCTTAATCTTGGTTATTTTTTTCACTTCAAAAACAGTTACTGAATCAAAATTCTTGTCCCAACAAGATTATTTACATTAATAATATAAATATGTTTGGGCTGCCCCAGTGTAATACCAGCTATTCAGAGCCTGAGGTAGGGGGACTGCAAGTTTGAAACCAGTGTAGGCAATTTAGTGGAACCCTGCCTCAAAAAGTAAAAAGGACTGGTGGTATCACTCAGTAGTAAGCATACTTGTCTAGCAGGTTTAAGTCCTGGGTTTGCAGCACCATAAAAAAATAAACAAAAGGAGTATAAACATGTTCAACTGCAGGAAAAAAGCCTTCTATTGAATTTTTCTTTACATTAATACTTTTCTCCCTATTATTTGGTTTTATTTCTTATCAAAGTGAACTCCAGAGCTTAAGAATACTAATTTTCCTTCTGGTAAAACTATTTTAAATAGTTCTTGATCCACTAGAAAAAAAAATTTAAAAGAGTTTTAATTAAGCCAGTTGCAATACAAACATGATTTTTAGCTATTATTAGCACATAAAATAGTGGAACTATTACAAAATCAAAGTTAACAGAAAATAGAATGATAAAAAAAGATACTCTAAATTTCAATCAAGCACATATATATTCAGTACTTTCCAAATGATTATTCAGGTTACAAAACTACAAGATTACAAGAGAATATCAACAAGAACCCCTCTCCTAAAAAGGTCCAAATTAAGCCCAACACCTACAAAACATCCCTAAATACATATGTACTTATGTCACTGTCCTTTCTGATCTACAAATTTTGTTAGTAAGTAAACATGTATTTAATTTTTTTTTTTTTTTTGGCTCAGCAGCACAGCACCAGCCTGACAAGTGCAAGGTCCTGAGTTGATTCCTGGCACCAAAAAAAAACCCTAAAAACATTTTAAAAAGATTTAAAAAAAAAAAAAAAAGTTTATCTTTTAGAGTCTACATAACTTATTGGAAGACATGGTATAATTAAAGAAGAAATAAATTCAAAATAGTTTTATAAACACATTACTATAGTAGAAAAAAAAGTAGTAAGCAATGAAGAATACATGGCTTTGAGAAAAACTAGTTACTAAGCCCCTAAAGAATACAAGCCCCCACTACTTACTATTGCAGTAGTCCTCCCTTATCTGTGATTTCACTTTCCTCAGTTTCAGTTACTCAGTCAACCTCACTCAAAAAATATTAAATAAAAAATTCCTAAAATAGATAATTCATAAGATTTAAATTGTGCACCACTCTGGCATTATGAAATCTCTCACAGTCCATCCTGGGATGTAAATCAGACCTGTGCCCAGTGCATCCATGCTGTATGTACTACCCACCCATTAGATACTCAGTTGGATATTGGTTATGTGATGATCATTGGGTCAAAGTATCACAGTCTTTGTATTCAAATAACCCTTTTTAATTAATTTTAATTAATAATGGTTTCAAAGTAAAAGAACGGTGACCCTGGTCATTTATTATAGTATATTGTTACAACTTCTATTTGACCATTCCCTGCTTTTCTTAATTTCCTACTGTGCCTAATTTTCTAACCAATGTTTCAAGTTTCACTGTGTATCTCTAGGAAGTATTGCCTATGGATAAGAAGAGACTATTATACCAGAGTTGGTCAGTCACAAGTTTTAATGAGTTACTGTAATTTCTTTCAAAGCTCAGTAGTGAAATAAGTGCCCCTTATTATGAAGCAGTTTTTTTCATTTAGTAAATTAGAATAAACATTTTTATTAACAGAAAGGCTTTTAAAAAGTATTTCACCTTGGTCTTAGATAGGAAGAACCAAGATAGACAAAATGGCCATACTTTCAAAATGTTATACAGATTTAATGCAATCAAAATACAATAGCATACCTCATAGAATTAGAGAAAACAATCCTAAAACTCATTTGGAACCAGAAGAGACCTAGAATAGGTCTGGGCAAAAGACAAGTCAGGGACCACCATAATCCCTGACTTGAAATTATTCTGCAAAGCTACTGTAATAAAAATAGCACAGAACTGGCCAAAAAAAAAAAAAAAAAAAAAAATCAAACCTGAGGATCAATGGAACAGACTGGAAGGAGCAGAAATGACTCCAAACACACTCAGACACTGTATCTTTGGCAAAGGAAACAAATACATTCACTGTAAGAAAGGCAGCTTCTTTTTTTTTATTATTATTTTTATTTTTTTATTTTATTGAACTACAAATGTCAGACAGCTTCAAGACACCTTAACAATACAGATTCGATAAATTAATACATTGCAAACTGTTTTCATAAGGGCAGCTTCTTTATAGTGCTAGAAAAAATGGTTTCCATATCCTGAAGGTTAAAACTAGACCTACGCTTTTCACCATACACTAAACTAAAGTCAAAATGAATCAAACATTTAAACAATGAAACAGAAACACTAGCGCCAGGGAGCTAGCTCAGCAGTCTAAGTGCCAGCCTGGCAAGCACAAGAACCCCAGTTTGATCCCTGGTACCACATGCTATGCTGGCCCAGCACTGAGCCAGCCACCAAAACTGGGCATGGTGGTGCATGCCTGTAATCCCAGCACTGGGGAGGCTGAGACATGAGGATCACTATAAGTCTGAGCTGCAAAGTGAGACCCTGTAAAAAATAAAACAGAAACAAAAAGTCTGCTGGAAGACAGAATGGTAGAACTCTTGAAGACATTAATGTAGGCAAAGTCTTTATGAACAAAATCCTGACTACACAGGACCTATCACAAAGAAAACCAACTGGGATCTCACCTTACTAAAAAGCTTTTGGACCGCAAAAAAAGTGAAAGGATCACCCATTGTGCTGAAAAAAAATTTTGCCAGCTATTCCTCAGACAAAAGACTATCCAAAATATAAAGAACTTAAAAAAAGCAGATGCCCCAAATTTAAAGATCTAACCCAAAAATGGGCATCTGAAATGAATGCACTTCTCAAAAGAAGTGGAAAATAAATATATGAAAAATGTGCAACATCTCTGGTCATTTGAGAGATGCAAGTTAACATAATGCTGAGATCCCATCTCACCCCAGAAAGAAGAGCTGTTATCAAAAAATCAATCAGTAACAGAGCTGGGTAGATAGCTCAGTGGCATAGTGCCTGTCTGGCAAATGCAAGGTTGTGAGTTTGATCCCAAGAAAGAAACAAAGAAAGAGCATGCACGCACCAATGCTGGCAGGGCTGTGGGGGAAAAGGAACCCTTCCCCACTGTTGGTGGTAATGCAAATTGGGGCAACCACTATGGAAATCAGTGTAGATTCCTCAAAAAACTAAAACTAGAGGCTCCATCCATTTGACTCAGCTTTTCCCCTTCTTGATTATCTTCCTGAAAGAATAAGCATCATACCACAGCTATATATATATATATAAATTTATATAAAATTATAATATACAAATATATATATATCCAACCATGTTTATAGTAACAGTTTGTAATAGCCACATCTAGGAAATAGCACAAATGCCATTCAACTGGTGAATGGCTAAAGATGATTTTTTTAGGCTGGCCAAATAGCTCAGTGGATTAAAACACCTGCCAGAGTTTGATCATCAAGAGTGCCGTTCAGGCCCTGGCCCCCAACCCCACTCACTGAGCCAGCAACTGAGACTGGGCGTGGTGGTGTGTGCCTATAATCCCAGCTCTTTCGGAGCATGATCATAGTCCGATCTACATAGTGAGACCCTGTAAACCCTGTAGAACCTTACTAAAAAAATGCCAAAAAAAAAAAAAAAAAAAAAAAAAAGAGTACTACTTGGCCATAAAGGTTAAGCTTGTGACATTTCTAGTAAATGGATGCACCTTGAGACCACACTCTCAAGTGAAATCAATTGGACATATATGCAAGTATTGTACAGTTTCTCTGGTGTGAGAAACCAGAAATACATACCAGGGCCAAAATACACAGTAGATAACTAGGAAATGGGAAGAACATGTCAAGTGAAAAGGGGAACAAGGCAGAGGGGCAAGAAAAAAAAGAACACAAGAAGAAATATAGGGAGCCAGGGAGATGGCTCAGTAGAGTAAGTGCTTCCCTGGCAAGCACAAGGGTCTGAGTTCATTCCCTGGCTCCGCCCAAAAAAAAAGAAATACAAAACTTTTGCGGGTGGACAAGGGAAGAAAGGCTAAAAGGAGGGGGGAATGAAGTGAGGAAAAAAGCAAAATACACCATATACCAGTTCAAATTCCCTATGATGATATTATGTACAGCTAGAATGCACCATTAAAAACAAAAAATTTCAAACATATTTTTAAGCAGAAATTCCAAGTTTAAAACAACAAGAAGGGTACCTAGAGAGTTTGTGTTAGAATACTTCATAGGAAAATATGTTGAGTATGATCTTGTCTTTTCAAGATACCACCATTCTGCAGGAAAGTCAGTCCTTTTTTTTTAAAAATGTATTTGGTAAAGGCTCTCATTACCCAGCTGGGACTCCCAGTGATCTGGTTTTCAGCCCCCCACCCCACCACCCGACAACAGTGGTGGGATTACAGGCATGTGCCACCACGCCCGGTCTAGGAAACTAAGTCTTTTTATTCAGTTCAATAGTGTGAGATGGTATAAGAATAAAAGCTAAGTGTGAAATGGACCAGGAAAAGTTTTTTTGGAAGCAAGGAAATTGGTGCTGCACCTTAAAGGATGGCACATCTTGTGCAACAGGAAAGGATTCTATCCAAGGGAAGCAGTTCAAGCAAAGGCAGGGAGGTGGAAATGCAGACTGTGTGTGGGGTCAGCTTACTGCCTCAGGAAACATGAAAAAGACATCTGAGAAGGTAGAACAGTACCAAACTGAGAGACCCTGAATATGTGGCTGAAGCATACATTTTGTCTCTTATTTATACAATGGGGAATCTTGTAGTTTTGTGTTTTTTTCCAACAAAGAAAGGGCAAAGTTAAATCTGTGTGAGGAAGATGAAACTGGCGTATCATATATGACAGGAGAAGCCAGGGAAAAGAAAGAACTACTGAATAGGACATCAAAACCTCAAGCACACTGCTTTAAAACACGATGTCCAACAGACTTCTCTGATTTCTTGCCATGAAGCAATTAACTCTACAACAGTGAGAAAACGGGGCTTTAATATATTTTGCTCCCATAGTAAAGGGCACGTTCATACAAATAACTCAGAAAAGTCATATTCATAAATGCTCTGATGAAAGCAAGTAGTTGTGAAAATGCTATGTGATCTAGGTAGTAATGAAGCAAGACAGTATAGTATTTCTAAAAGAAGGATGAAAATATTTCTGCACAACAAAACACAGCACGTGCAGGCATCTTTAAGTAACAAGTTCCCCCAATGGGATCCAGAGACATGAAGATTTACAAGACACACAGAGGCACTACCTGCTCTGTGTTCAGGTCACAGTTTAAATCCCAGCATAGTGACTTAACTACCTGGTCTTAAGTCTCAGAGTTCATGTAGGCACGATAGTTACCTAACACATGTGGTAATGATCTGAGCCTTGATTTATAAAGTAACTAACCCTGTGCCGAGCTGTGGCACATAAGTACCCAATAAAGCCTAAGAGTAATAGCGATAATAGCTGTTATTACAGAACAGAATACTGTCAAGTAGAACAGACCTAGAATAGACTAAATCTATGTTAGCTTTTCAGTATTACAATTCCAGAGAACTACATTTTACTTTTTTTCTTGGTAGACCTTAGAAATATGTTATGCTTAAAAGCTACTACTACTATATCCTATCTCTATTGTAATCAGCCTAGTACCTAGTCTCATTAAAATATATTTGTAATATCTCATGTCTGACTTAATGGAAGAACACAGAGGGAAAAAGATTTGGGGGGAGCAGATAATGCTTCTCCAACATCAAGCAATTTTTTACTTCATAACCAGTCAACTCCTTAAATTATAAATAACAGCCTCCGGCCTCTGAAGTTGCTTGCCAAAATGAGAAGTAGCAGAGTAAGAGACTGCCCTTCTCCCTCAAGTCCCCACCTTCCTATACAGCCAATAACGATCTTCCCTTTATTTCTAAACAAACATGGGAAGCTAATCTTGCCTTGCGAACGTGGCTCATCAAGACAGGCTGCTGTCACCTGTCCTGCACTCTTCTAAAGCGGCAGCTTGAAAATGAGCTCAGTGGTCGCGTTACCGTTCAGCACGCACCGTGATGCACTAACGCAAGCACACACAGAGGAACACCAAGAACCTACTTCATTTAATTTTGTGGTGCGATTAAATTATGCATTAAGCAAGTAAAATTTCCACCTTTATTAGTTTTTGTTTTACCAAAGTTCAACCACTGGTTAAAATGTGCTATCTGGATTGTAAGGAAATGATACCTTTCCCACTTTCTATTTTAAGGTAGGTTATCTCAGGAAAGGGTTTTCTTAACATTTTATACTTAAAGTTTTCTGCAACAGCTACCAATTTCATGTTACCAATACAAAATCGACCGGTTGATGTCCGAAAGTTCACGGGTTTAAATGCGACAGAGACAAATATTTGATAAAAAAGGCCGCGTTGGGTATCAAGCGCAGGACAGTGAACGACGGAGATCTGCCTCGCTTTCCATTCCACAGGGATTCGGACTTTTTAATATTTGTCACTCCCGGAATACGTGAGATGTTACTGTACCCTAGCATAAATTTTATTTAAAAAAAAAAAAATCTACGGAACAAGTTTTAAAGCCTTACCCCTCACTTAAAATTTTCAAACAAGAGCGCCTCAGCACGCGCCCCGCGTTAACTGCCGACCCCGCTCCGCCCGCGGAGCCGGCGCCCAAGGACCGCACCGGCTCGGGACAAAGAAGTCGCCCCAAGCCAGGGACGTGGGCGGCCCCTGCGCCCTCCAGGGAGCCCCGCAAGGCCTCCGCCCGCAGCCCTGGAGCACTCACCTCAAGCGGGCCGGTGGCTGAAGGAGACGCAGTGAGGCACAGAGGGATCGCGTCGGGCCGCAGCGTGGGTCCTCGCACCCGAGCCAGGACGCTGTGTGCGCCCGAGAGCCGGACAGGGAACCGCGGGAGGCCGGTGGCTCCCCCGGCGTCCGCCCCCCCGGTCACGTGCAGAGAGCTCCGACTGCCTCCACACGGCTCGCCTCCCCCAGAGTCCCTCAGCCGCCCCAGGGTCCGCGCAGCGCATGCGCCTGCGCGTCAGCCCTGGGCGCTCCCATTCAAACCGGCAACGCCCCGCGTCTTTCGGACTGGCCAATGGCGGCGGAAGGCGGGGCGGTAGTGGGGCGGGGCGATGGCGGGGCGGGGCGGGGCGGGGCTACTCCGGCCCACCTACCTCTACCCCGCAGGTGGACCTGCGTCCCTAGCTGGAGGCGTCCTTTCTGTTCCCGGCTGTTTTCAACCACTAAAATGAAGTTTCTTGTCCTCTATTTTTGCCTTCAGACACTTAAAGGTGAAGCAATAAATACCGTCCGAAGTTCAAGTGGGGGCTAGCCTCGACGCCTTCAAAGGATGGGAGCCCCAGTGAGGGGCCTCCCTCCCCTGGAGCTCGGTCCCGCCTTCGAGGAAGAGTATTCCAAGAGCAGCTGCAGGGTTTTCAAGAAAAAGGGGCCTCTGTGAAAGAAACAGAGGGACCCGTGTGAAAATCTGAACAAGGAAGCCTTAGTTTCTTGAGGCTGTGTCACAAGTCTGGCTTTTCCAGCTGCTGCAAAAACAAACTCCTTTGACTGCAGGATCGCTGGCTCCCAGTAAAACTGGGTGGCAGGGTTAGTTGCAGGATATAACTGCCAACTTAACTAAGTTTTATTTCTATTCATTACTCCATGTCAATTTTACCAAAACATAGATTTTTGTGTGTTTTTCACAAAATGCCAAGACTAGAGTCACTAAACAAAAGTTCAAAGTGTTACAGTGTTAGGGAATCAAACCCAGGATCTCTCTCTCTCTCTCTTTTTTTTTTTGGCAGAACCAGGAAGATTGAACTCAGGCCCTTGTGCTTGCCAAAGAAGCACTTTTTCTACTGAGCCACCTCACCAGCCCCAAACCAGGTTCTCCTGCATGCAAAGTCAGAACTCTGCCCCTGAGCCATATCCCCAGCCCAAGTTAAAGGATTTTAAAAGAAAACCTAGTTTCTGTATCCCTCTCAATTATAGTACTAACCAGTGATCCGGGGAGCAGTTCTCACCAGCAAGATGGAATGGTAAATCATTTCAAATAACAGTGTTGGTGTCAAAGTGGACCTGGGCTTGAGTTTCGGCTGTGCCACTTACAGGTTGATTGATCTTTTAACAAGTTCTATGTCCTCTTCAGCCTTAGCTGCTTCACCAATAAAACATGGGTAATAAGTCCATAGCTATTATAATGAATATTTCAGTGATGTAAGGTTTGTTTAACACAGAAACTGCTGAGTACATAGTGCCCATTATTGTTATGCCGACAACCACCTTTAATATCAGGTTCTTATATATAGGTACTGAATTAGATGGCTATACTATTTCAGAGGTAAGTATTACAATTCCTTCTTACTCATAAATTCTCTGTGGCTATTGACACTATGAAAGCCACACAGGAAATACAATGTATCCTATTTGTCAGGTCCTAAGTAAATCATTTCCTATCAGTCTTCTGGTACAGATTTGACTGTTTCTGATAATAGTTACTTCTGTCTTCCTAATCACTCAGGTTGAATTCTCTTTTATTTTTTAAATTAATTAGGTATATTGGTCCATTTCAGATATGCATAATGATCACATTCATCATAAGGAAAATGTACCTGTACGTGACACAACTTGATTTTTTCCCCATTCCTCTGCCCTCCCTTTAATCTCCCTTTCCTCCTTATTTACAAGTGTTTCCATTTTTTTCTTTTTTAATTATCTTCTAAATTTACTTGCATAAAGCATAAATCAGGATTATATTATTCTCCTACTTGGAAACCTTTAGTGACTTCATAATTGATTTAAAATAAAATAATTCAAACATCTCCCACAGCCAACAAACCCTCTAGACATTTCCCCCCGTTTCACCCCTGTTTTCTTTTTAAAATTCTATGTGGTATACATGTGTGGACTTAGTACTCTTGTACCTTTTTTTTTGGTGGAACAGAGGATTAAATTTAGGGCTTGCACTTGCTAGACAAGCGCTTATTCTACTGAGCTACTCCCCAGCCCCTTTGTGTACCTTTCAATGTCCTATTTCCCTCTTCTCCAGACTCATTTCCTTCCAAGTGCATAGACCATCACTCCCACCCTGGAATGTTCCAGACCTCTGGGTTCTCTCAGGACCTCCTGCCTGGCAGTTTTCCCTTTGCCTAGTTTTCTTCCACCTGTTTAATGACTGGCTTCTTTTCATCTGTCAGCTTTCAGCTTATTCATTACAGTATTCATTAAATATTTATGGGGCTCTGCTGTGTGTCAGGAGTGGTCTAGGTACCAGGAATATAGTGTGAGCAAAACAGAGCACAGCCCTTGCTGTCATGGAGCTCAGCACAAATAAAGAAGGAAAATACCAGGCTGGGATAGCTGCCGCACAGAGCGAAAAGAAGGGGAGGCAGAACGTTCCTTGAAGCTTTCAGAGATCTAAGATCAAGACCTCTCTGAGAAAGTGATTCTCAAGCTGAAATCTAAATCACAGGAGTGAGCAGGCCTTCAAGACAAGTTCAGGGAGGAGCACTTCTGGCTGAGGGAACAGCGAATGCAAACTCCTGGGAGGACAGGCTTCAGGGGCTAGAGAAGGCAGAAGAGTGCGGAGGCAGAAGTGGCAAGAAGAGAGCATGCAAAAGGCTGCACAGGTCTTGGTAGGCCTGGGCAGGATATCTGAACTTCGTTTTCTATTTTATTTATTTTGGAGTATGGGGAACCAAGCCCAGGACCTTGCTCTTGCCAGGCAGGACTGCACCACTGAGCTAAATCCCCAGCCTCATCTTCTAAGTGTTAAAGGGAGCAAGTAGAAGGTTTCTTACATGGGAAACATTGCATCTGACTTGTATTTTTAAATGGGCACTTTGGAAAAAAAAAATCTCGCAAGTGAGATAATTTTTACATGACAGCTGACTCAGACTCTTCATAAAAGTTGGTATCACTGGAAAAAAGAACTAAAAGGGACATAGATTTCAATAGAGTCTTGAGGTAGAAGTGGGAGGAGGGAAGGAAAAAAGAAAAACAAGCTGTAAGTACATTTTAGGGAAATTTATAGACTGTATTAGGTAGTATAGTGAAATTATTATATTGTTAGTTGCCTTAGGCATGACAGAGATTATAGTTACAAGAGAATTTTTTTATGATTTTTTTTTTTTTTTTTGAGATGCAAGCTAAAGCATTTAAGGGCAAAGAATCATGACCTCTATAACTTATGTTCATGCAGTGCAGCAAAGATGGATAGAATGAGAAATACAAGCCTAATTTTAACAGTTGGGTCTAGGTGAAGATATATGAGATTTTTTTCATATAATTTTTGTACTATGTATGTATCATTCTTTTCCTGGAAATTTTGAATTTCTCAGAATAGAAAATTGGCAAGAAAAATCACTCTTAAATGTTTCTGTTTCTCCTATGAGCTCTATATCCCTTCCAACTCTGCCCTGAGAATGACTTAAAATGCTTTAAAAAACTAAAAAGATGGAAAAAAAAGAAGAAAAGAACTGAAGCCAAACCTCAGCTTGACTAAACCAGATGATCGGGGCTATCGTAGTCAGAGCTTCAAAGGGAGTGGAAAGAAGGGGCCAGGCCCAAGTCCTGCCAAGGTGAGAGATGGAATACAGCCACCCCCACAAGAAGCCAGGATCTTCCAAAGCCCCTCCAGTCTTGTTCCTGGGACTACAAAGGAAAATTGCTTGTAATCAGCCTTATTGCAGACTGGAGGGAGAAATATGTCCTCTGAGAATACTCTCTAAATCAGAAGATCATGACCAGACAAAACAATGTAGAGAAAATTTTCTGAGATATATATATATATATATATATATATATATATATATATATATATATATATATTGTGTGTGTGTGTGTGTGTGTGTGTGTGTGTGTAACCAGGGATTGAACTCAGGCCCTTGTGTTTGCCAGGGAGGCACTTGTTCCACTGAGTCATCTCCCCGGCCCCATGAATTCTTGATTATATCACAATTCATGCAAAGAAATGAGATGTTACATAAGAACATCAGGACAGCCGGGCATGGTGGCGCATGCCTGTAATCCCAGCACTCGGGAGGCTGAGGCAGGAGGATTGTTGTGAGTTCGAG